>CAUYON010034850.1:0-15653 GCA_963573935.1 Arctocebus calabarensis
AGCGATCCACCTGCCTCAGCCTTGCAGGTGTGCTGGAATCACAGGCATGACCCACCACCATGCACGGCCTATCTTTAGTACTTCTAAAGACTCAAAATAAGAAATCATGTGGCTCCAAAGAGTTTATTGGAGGAAAAGACATCAGAAAAGCAGATAGAGAATGAATGAGGAGTGGAGGGCAGGCTCAGAAAGGAAGGACAGGCAGGTTCTCTTTGTTTCCAGAGTACCACAGGCTGGGTCCTTTATGAACACAGAAGCTTATTTGGCTCATGGTTCTGGAGGAGGGGAAGTCCAAGAGCCTGGTGTCAGCCCTGGGGAGGTGCCATGGAGGAGGCATGGAATGGACAGAGAGAAAATCTGTTTCCCAGGAGCCCACTCCTGCAACAGCAGACCACTCCAGGGACAGCCGCCCTGACCCACACCATTACCTCACCTCTTAACGGCCCACCTCAACACTGTCACAATGGCAACTGAGTTTCAACATTAGTTTTAGAGGTGACATTCAAACCATAGCACAGGTGAAGGCCACCACACAGGACCATAAAGATAACTCATATCAAAGTCCCAGACGGAAGTCCTTCCACCAGGGTGAGTAGGGGACAGCAGCATGGAAGCTTCTGGGCTTAGTTTTAGAGCAGTAGGCCCCTTCAGCAGAGTATAGTAGTTTCAAGAGAACTGAATTAAACAAGGTAGCATGGCAGCAGATTCTTCCATCTGAAAGGATAAAGTGGGGAAACTCAGTACCATGACTAGTCTCCTGAATACGACATCGCCACTCCTTTTAGGACCCACAGCAAATAATGACATCATCATAACAGTGGCTTCTTTCACAATGCTTCCTCAGGCATTTTTACTCATGTTTTGCATACATTGTTTCTTTTGCCTTCTGTTAGTTGGACAACAATTGTATAAAACAAATATTATTATCCTAGCTTTCAACAAGATAAAGAAGCCGAGGTTCTGAGGTTCATGGAGTAAAAACATGTCCAGGCTGCTCAATAATGGAGCCAGGATATAAACTCAACATTATCTGTCTTCAAAGCCACTGTGAGGCACACATCAAAAGAGAAAGAACTCCAGAGCTCTGTGTGCGTGCTGTGTGTGTGTGTGTGTGTGTGTAGCCTGTATGAGCACATCTGTGCAGGCCTTGGTGTGTAACCTGTGTGGGCACATCTGTGCAGGCCTTGGTGGACACCCATATCTGACACAGCCTTTGTTTCCATAGTGCTCAGTGACCTGCGGTGAAGGAACAGAGGTGCGACAGGTCCTGTGCCGGGCTGGAGACCAGTGTGATGGGGAGAGGCCAGAGTCGGCCCGAGCCTGCCAGCTGCCTCCCTGTAATGGTGGGTGTGACGCCAACGGACTTCACTGCTCTGATAAAGTTTTAACCCTCAAAAAGTAGAATTTCCTTTCAGGATAAGCTATGGAATTTGCATGTGCTTATTGAGAAATAACCAAGAAAGACACTCTGGGGAAATATGGCTCTTTAGGGCCAGTACTTGAGGTGATGCCCTGTGCCATCAGCTGTCACAGCGGCCGCAGCCCTGCCCCTCCTCTTCGGAGGTGATGCTGGGACAAGGGCCATACTGTGTCTGTAGCCTTTGCCAACTTGTGTTTCTAGTGAGAGCTACTTGTTCTCTCCCTGTTATATTCTTTACCTATAACTTGGCATCATTTTTAAAAGGCACACAATTGCTGAAGGTTTTGTGATATCCTTCTGAAGTTATTCAATTAAGACATGTGGATGATAAATGTTACTCAGCTCGGAACATTCCCAGGAACTGTCCACCCATATCCAGAGTGATTTCTGAATAGCCACGTGGCACAGACACTCCAATTTATCATCTGCCTCACCTCCCATCCTGCTGTATTGACAATGCAGAGGATATTCTCTTTGTTTAAAATAGAAAGAAAGTCGATATTTCCAAAGAAAGAAAACACATCAGGACTTTCAGTCCCCCTCACTCTTCCGCTTCCTCTGTTGTTATCTGCCCACATCTGTCTCTGGGGGTCTCACCCTCCTCTCTCTCTCTCTCTCTCTCTCTCTCTCTCTCTCTCGGCCTCTGACTCCCTCTGCCCACATCTGTCTGAGTGTCTCACCCTCCTCTTCTCTCTCTCTCTCTCTCGGATTCTGACTCTCTGTGCCCACATCTGTCTCTGGGGGTCTCACCCTCCTCTTCTCTCTCTCTCTCTGCCTCTGACTCTCTCTGCCCACATCTGTCTCTGAGGGTCTCACCCTCCTCTTCTCTCTCTCTCTCTCTCGGCCTCTGACTCTCTCTGCCCACATCTGTCTCTGACCCTCGTCTTCTCACCCTCCTCTTCTCCGTGTCTGATTGGCCCTCTGACCCCAAGGTCCTGCCACCTGCTGCTGGCGTGTTACTCAACATTCTCTCTGTCTGTCCCACCTGCTTTCTGGTCCTCACTTTGTACTTTCTCTCCCCCTCTTCATCTTTCTCTACTCCATGAGTCTACCAGTCTCTTTCTCTCCCACTTTTCCCTCCCAGTGTCCTCCCTGCCACCCTCCCCCTACCCTGCTCTTTCTCTCTCCTCCTACCCTGTCTCCCTATCTCCCCCACTCTGCGTCCACCTCTCTCTCCCACCTTCTTCTCTCCCTGTCCACAGCCACGTCTCACTCTGTTTCTCCATCTCTCCTACCTCCATCTCTTCCTCTCTCTTCTCCACCATCTTAGTCCATTCCAGCTGGCTGCTATAACAAAAGCTCTAGTCCAAGTACTTTATCAAAAAACACAAAATTTTAAAAAACACAGAAGTTCATGCTTACAGTTCTGAAGGCTGGCAAGTCCCCACGGTGTCAGCAGATGTGGTGCCTGGGTGGCTCCCTGTGCTCTGTCCTCTCATGGGAGAAGGGGCTGCAGAGGTCGTTGTTTACAAGGTGCTGATCCCTGGTACAAAGGCGCCGTCCTCATGACCTAGTCACCTCCTAATACCATCACCTTGGGGGCTAAGTTTCAATACGTGAGTTGGAGGGGACACAAACATGGAGCCCATAGCACCCACCTGCTTTCCGTCTCTCTCCAGCCCCTCTGTGTCTACTCCTCAAGCTCGGTTTTATTCCCCGTGTCCACCTCTTCCTCTCCCCCCTGTCCTCTCCCCTGCCAGGTCTGGCCCTGTCCCTGCCTCACTGTCTCTCTCCAAGGCTCTGTCTGTCCCTCCCCGTCATCCATCCCTCTCGTTGTCCCCTTTCTCCACCTCTCCTCTCCACCACCACCTCCTTCCGACATGCGGTTCTAAATCCATGCCCGTGACCTCTGTGGACACTGCCATGCTAGTGAGACTCGGGATCGAAGAAGTTGCTTTTTCCTTGGCCTCTAACTCTGTGAGTAAGGCATAGGTTAATTATTGACATCTGCTGATATTTAAGCTATGTGTTTTTTTTTTTCAAAATTGGCAAGATGCTATCTTATCAAATGTTTTGTTCTATGAAGAAATTTTAGCCTTATGTTTTTTTAAATCTGATTAAGTATTTCATTATAAATTTTCATTTGTACGTGTGGTGATAAGAAATATGACCAGGAGAGGGAGACATTGGACTTAGATAGTTAATAATTTGGCTTTAGAAAATATTTTTATAAACTCAAAATACAAGTCAAAACCAAAAGAAAAAACTTCACCCGGTTAGAAGCTTTCAAGTTTACTTTCACCATAATGTGTTCTTATGTAGTCATCGCTTTGGGGAAGAAGTTTTATTGGGCCTCAGAGCTGGCACAGCTGTGTATTTCTGCAGATGTACCCAAGATCAGCAAGAATCATCTTGATTCTTCTCTGTTACATAAAAGAAAATGTTTTATTGTAAAAACCAAGGCACCAATAACAAAGCACAACTGTGTGCGTGATTCCATATTCCTTTTAGCTGCTGCATTGCTCTGAAATCTAGGCCCAAAGGCCAATTGTAAAAGTTCTGAAAGGTCACATGTTTCTATCAGATTTCAATTAAATAATTAATACTTCCCATCAGAATCTCAAACTGCTATTAGGACCCAATGGCTTCTTTAGACTACTTTTACTCTTTTACTCTTTGTAAAACCCTTTTGATGAACTTCTTATAATGATTTGAGTGTGGAGCAAGAAGGCTAAAAAGTTTCCTTACTTTTAAATACTGATTTTGTCATGTGACATCATCTCATTTATTTTTGAGATGGGGTCTTGCTCTGTTGTCCAGGCTGGCCTTGAACTCCTGGGCTCAAATAAGCAATCTTCCTGCATTACCCTCTCACATAGCTGGGATTACAGGCGAATGTGATGATGGCTGGGATTGGGCCTGTTTTGATTGTATGATTTAATTTTTTGCCTTTAAGCTCCTCCCATTCTTTGTAGGCAAAGTACTATAAAGGCAGTGTATTCCATGGTTCCAATTTGGTTTTTTTCTCAGAATATGTCTTCCTCTTCCTTCTCTACACAAAAGTACATTCTGGCCCTAATGAGACCAGAGATTTCAAAGTGTTCACATGTAGACGTGAGAGTCTTGTGTCGGCCCCTTCTCCAACATAGAGAGAACAGACCACGCTCTGGGAAGGTCAGAGGAGGAAGAAAGCCCAGGGTCAGAGAAGATCCTGTCATCCTCAGGCCTGGAACCCAAACATATAGGAGGAGACAATGTCTTTCTTGTTTCTTTCTTTTTTTTTTTTCAGTCTTTAGGGAAAGGATTTTTCAGTTTCTTTGGCGAATTGTACAGCAGGTTCCTTACCTAGCAATATGGGATTATGCGATTATGTGCTGAAATTTTAATTCTGTTACATAAAGGCCACAATTTCCAGTTCTGTGTGTTTATTAATTGGGCGTGGGGAGAGCCCATTGGTTCTGCACGTGTCTGGGAGTGCTGTGTGCCCAGGTCCTCTCCCTTCCATGGGACAGGTCCTGCCATGACTGGAAAGGAAAGAGTAGCACCTTTTTAAGCTCAATACTTGGATTACTTGAAAATTTGAAGTCTACTTCTTCTACCCTGCAGTCATCAAAATTTTGTGTCAGTTGTTTTCTGAGTGTTACTTTAGATGTTATCAAGGGTTTCAGGTATTCAATGCCCTGTAAACATAAAATGCTGTCTATTTGATGAAATTAAATTTAAGAACTATACAGTCTTCAAAAGAAAATTGGCACATTTCACACAAATTTGAGGTTTCATATAACAAATACCCTGAAAATACTCAGTGGTAAACGTGAAACTATTATATTCAAGCTGGAGTATATTCTTTTGATCAAAATGATGTTTTCATTTTTCTTTGGATAATAAAATTTTAAGATTTATTTTATTCCAACAGGTTTTCATTATTTATTTTGATATTAAATTTAAATTTAATATAACAGTTAGTCTATGAGAAAGCCAGAAATATATTAAAATAACAAAACATTTGCCTTTTCCTATCCTAAACATTTAACTGAAAGGTTAAATAAATACATCCTATCTTCTCATCCTAAAGTCAAATCATAAGTTCCCACTTTGAAGAACAAAACATCCTCCTAGATGTGAAGACTCCTGGTTGTAACATTCAAGCAGCGATCATCCTACACGCTTTGTGGATAAGGAGCTACTCACGTCAGTGAGTTCACCCTAAGGTTCCTTTGTACTTTTAATGCAGTGCTCCTATGGAAAGCTCCCACTGATGTCAGACTTCACGTCCATCTTTTGATATTCTATAACAATTTCAGTTTCTTTCCTCCTTTCAGTGCTTCAGTGAGCGGATCACTTTGTTCTCTTTCCGTTTCTGCAGATGAGCCGTGTTTGGGAGACAAGTCCATATTCTGCCAGATGGAGGTGCTGGCGCGTTACTGCTCCATCCCGGGGTACAACAGGCTGTGCTGTGAGTCCTGCCGCGGGCGCGGCAGCACCCTGCCACCACCCTACCTTCTAGAAGCTGCTGAAATGCAGGACGACAGTGTCTTTAACCCTAGTGACCTCCCCGGGTCTCCAGCGATGCTGGCCTCTTTGGTTCCTTCCCATCCAGAGACCCCTGCAGAGAAGAAATCTCTGAGTGGTGTCTCCATGGGGGACCCAGGCACATCTGCTGCCTTCAGGCCTCACAGTGAACCCCACCTGGCTAACTTGCCCCCCAGGGGGACTCAGCAGGTAGGAAGGAGGACTGTGAGGCAGGTCTCGGGTCCAACCTCCCTGCCCAACCGGAGTGGCCGCCTTCACTCAGCTCCGCAGACGGCTACTGCCACCTTCCTGCGGTCAGTGACTCAGCAGGTGCTTCTCAGGCTAGAACCTCAAAGAAAGATGAAAAGATTGTTGACAAGAGACATCCAGTAAGACCATCTGCCTTGGCAAGATGAGGACGTGGACTCCACAGGTTGGAATTTAGAGGAGAACCAGGACAACCTCCCTCTCCCCATGGTGCATACGCTTTTTTAAAGTGGAAATCTCTGGAGTCATCAACTCACATGTATCTGTGAGTGGAAAAACTAAAAGTGCTGGTTCACTTTCTAGCTACTTTCATCCTCCCATGGTTCTGCATGGACTGTTTACCAGAATTCATTGGAAGAAAGCACCAAAGACTGAACAGGAGAAAAACAAGTTGCTGAGTATGTTGGTTACTCTCTGAGACAGAAAAGGGACAGGAACCGGTTGTGCATATCAGCTGAGTTTTGTTGTTTTAAAAAAGTTATGGTAAAAATTTAAAAAGAGATACTAATGGTTTACACTTTAACAAGAAATTTTGGAAATGGAGCAAAAAATTCTTAGACTTGTATTCCTATTTATCTACATTAGAAATATTGTATGAGCAATTTGCAGCTGTTGTGTAAATACTGTATATTGCAGAAATCAGTATTATTTTGAGAGCTTTTCTCAGATAATTGTTTACTATGTCACATTTCCGGATGTTCCTGGTGCCTGCCGTTGAGTGTTGCCTTATTTGATATCGTATAGGTTGACTTTCAAAGCAAAATATTACAAAAGAAAAGTTAGAATTACAGCTACTGACATGACAGAGGATTTTGTTGTATGGTCTTGCAGACTCAACAATGCGATGCCTAAATTATAGATGAAAAAAACAGAACAGCCGCCGACACACAGATCCCAGCCCACCTGCTGCCTTGTACCCTCACAGCTAACAGGAGCAGGGTCGATGTCCTCACGTGCTTTACTGACAGGGAACCCAGGCCAGTAATGAGCCTGTGCCAGACAAAACTGAAGGCCTCTCCCAGGCCCTCAAGAGATGCCAGGGAGGTGCCCTGTGCTCTGGTGGTGGTGCTGTTGTTACCATTTTAATTTTCCATTTTTGGTGGATCCAAGCAGTTTCACTGAATGTACTGTAATAATCATAAAGAAAAATGTTCTGGGATGACTTGTTTCTATGTTGGTAGCTGAGAAAAATATTATCAATCTAGAACTGACATTCAAGTATAATAGGATCTGGCTCTCTCTGGGCTTTGGAGACAGGATCAAGAAAGCATTTGTCAATGGTTGAGATATTTATTTTCCACGTGGTTCATATTCAAATGTTCGCAACTACAATGCATCTGACTGCAGTAATGTGCTAGTAATTTATAACCGTGGTCACCTTGCTCACAGCAAAGCCAGAAATGCTCTCTCCAGGGGGCAGATGTAAAGTACTTGTATATAGAATTCAGAACTGAAGATATTTATTAAAAGTTGATTTTTTTCTTAATAGTATTTTTATGTACTAAATATTTACACTACTATCAATGACATATTTTGGGAAACTAGAGAGATATAATTATATGTACATACTTTGTTCTGTGATAGAAGAGAATATTAAGCAAACTTCCTTAGCCAACTCAAAGAGCTAAAATTAAACAAAATTTGACATTATTAAAACATTTTGCATTTTTTAAGTAGTTGATATTAAGCTGATGGCTCGTTCTCCTCGAGGAAATGTAAAATGGGATGGGCTCAGCTGGCTGTTTAATGGAATAGTGAATTAGAAACATTTTTAAAAGTATGTGAATGAGATAAAGCCTTTATGAATTATACTTAGAAAAGAAAGATAAGCATTATCAGCATAGTATTTTTGAGGTCAGTACTCGAGCTGTCTAAAAATGTATTATGTGAACTAAAATGTAGATATGTTACCCTCTCAAAGCACAGAATACACAAGACATTTTGCATTTTGACCATTGTAAACTAACAGCTTTTAACCCATTGACTCCATACCTCTAAAAAAGTCGCTGCTACTTTGTATAAGAATTTTCAAATGAATTAGCTTAATTCAAGATAGTAAAGCAATCCCTGAGCCTCAAGTAATAGTCTTTTTCCCCCCTAACAATTTCCCTAGAATAAAATTCTCTCTAGTTTACTTGCGTGTGCATATGTCTGGTCTACAGGAAACAGAGAAAAATGGTCTCTCACACACACACACACACACACACACACACCCCTCCGGTAATGACGTCCATGTTCATTATCCTTCTGACCTTTGAGCTTTCCTTTCTACTAAGCTAAAAATTCCTTTTTATCAAAGTGTACACTACTGAAGCTGTTTGTCGTATTCAGAGCATGTAGCAATAAAAATGTTAACAAAGTAGAGATCTGGCTCTCTCTAGATTTTATCATCAGATTCGTGACAGAGGAATGACACCTGTCCTGTCCTGCAAAACAAAATGGCATCAAGTTCATTGTCACTTGTACTTTCTCAAAAGACACAAATTAAGAGACAGTGTCCCCTTTCACATAAGGGTGGATTACTATGGCTTTCAGAAAATAAAGACATAAAAGAGGCCATGCCAGGTGGCTTTCTGCTGACTTCTGTCCTGTTGAACTATGAGGAGGATGAGAGGAGATGGTGTTAATTCTGGTTTATGAGAAGGACAAGGGGACTTCTATTTTTAAATGTGCAGTCTCAGAACTCTTTAAATAAAAGCTTCCCCCCAGTTTTGGACCTTGACTACCTGAGGATTATTGGGGACTCATCACTGAAGACCCAGGAGGATGGAAGGAGGGAGCACCACCATGGAAGGTGCTGTGTCACGTCACAGGCAGTGCAGTGGTTTTCAGCGTGGACCGCAGAGGCAGACAGACTCAGCTGTAATCTCTGCCTGTGGCCTTGGGTGACCTCACTCGTGTGACGCCTAAGTGATAGAAAAAACAGAGAACAGAGATGTGCCAGGCACAGAGCTTGGCTTGCCTGCTGCCTTCTGTTCTTATAATTAAAATGGATGAAGTCTCAAGTTTCAGTTTTCTCATCTGCAAACGGGAAGCAAAACTGTCGCATGTCACTGTATGAAAAATGACAATGTCAGCAGGGCCTAATACAGAAAAGCTTACATACAAGTCATCATCACTGCCCTTGTCGTCAGTATCTTTGCCTTCATTCTTAGCCGAATCAGAGATTTCCTGGAGCGTCCACAGCTATTTGAGCCTTGGTCACTATGTCTCATTGAGGGTGGCACAGAACATGACTTCAGGAATTTGAAGACAATTCAGCTTTAAAAATGTATAGGATGGACTCATTAAGAAGGACCTGCAGATGTTGATTTTGGAGAATTATTCTAACTTTCTCTCGGCAAGCAATAAACTTTCAACTGAGGGACTGGTATTAGTTACCTATTTCTACAAAGATGGTCCCTGGTACAATTACGCCCCCAAACAATTAGCAAATAAAATGCGATTCTCGTGTAGTTACATTAATACACTTTGCAGAAATAGCAACACCAAAGTCATCCCCTATAACTGTCTCACCTTTCTTCTGAAGAAGCTAAGAAAAAAAGCAATTGGAAAGTGATGAAAGAGGACATTGCTTGCTAAAGAAGTATTAACTGAAGAAAAAGGGACTGTTAAAACTACTCAGAATGAGGCTCGGTGCCCAAAGTACAGTGGTTATGGTGCCAGCCAAGGCTGGCATACACCAAGGCTGGCAGGTTCGAACCTGGCCTGGGCCAGCTAAAAAACAAGGACATCTACAACAACAAAAATAGCCAGGCATTCTGGTGGGCATCTGTAGTCTCAGCTACTTGGGAGGCTGAGGCAAGAGAATTGCTTAATCCTCATAGTTTGACGTTGCTGTGAGCTGTGACAGCACAGCACTCTACCCAGGGCAACATAATTAGACTGTCTCAAAAAAAAAAAAAACTACTCAGAATGCAGCAAAATATAAAAACTGCCTTAGGGTGCACAGGTGTTATCTCAATACAACAACCAATACTAGAAACATTCACTTTGGACCCAAATACTTCTGGTCAATTCGCTTAGAGCCAGAGGCAAAATTTAAAAGCTTATTAAGACACTGCCTAATCAGAAAAGAAAGCATAACCTGCTAAAATGGATTTGGCATCATAAATATGAAATAGAAAAGAAGGTATTATAAATTCTATAAAATCATCACAGGGTTTATCTAAGAATTAGAATTATTACATAAATTCTCCCCAGTCTGTGAAAAGTTGCACACCTCCTTTGTGGCAGCAAACTTATTGCATTAAAACTGTTGCTTGGAAAGGCTGCTATTTTTCAGCCAATAAATAGTTTCAATTAAATTGTTGATGAATTAGCTCTCCACCAATGGGTTGTTATTAATTCACCTGGCACTGAGTAGTGTTGGGTTTTGTTGATTTTATTTTTAATCTGCTAAAAACCCAATGTTTTTTTTCTTTCTTTTTTTTTTTTTGAGGCAGAGGCTCACTTTCTTGCCCTCAGTAGAGTGCCATGGCATCACAACTCATAGCAACCTCAAACTCTTGGGGTCAAGCCATTCTCTTGCCTCAGCCTCCCCAGTAGCTGAGACTACAGGCTTCTGCCAAAACACTTGGCTATTTTTCAGAGACAGAGTCTTGCTCTGGCTCAGGCTAGTCTTGAACCTGTGAGCTCAGGCAATCTACCCACCTCAGCCTCCCAAGTGCTGGGATTACAGGCGTGAGCCACTGCACCCAGTACCCATCGTTTGCTGATGTTGGGAGAGAATGGTTCTTCCCAGCCACTTGTTACTCTTCCGTAAGCCACCGATCTTATCATCCTGCCCTGCAAGATCTCTCTGAAAGCTAAAACCAAAATAACAAAGCTCTTCTATGATCTGCTATTGAACAAGCAAGGTGCTAAACTTACAAGCGCATCCACACCAAGAACACCTCTTTTCAGAGGAGACATTTGGAGACTTAACAAGCAGAAACTCCCAATACTAGTTCACAGCAACTAGTACTTGAAGGCACGGATGAAAACGAATTTCTGCACAGGGACAGCTTCTATCCTGGTGACACCGCGATGAGGTTCCTTCCTTCACACGCAGTTACGGTGCACTAGTTACGAGTGTGGGCACTAGAGCCCTGCACTGCTCCTGAGGTCTACTCATTGTGAGTTGGAGGAGTTGCTTCACGAACCTGAGCCTCGCTGCTTTGGTCTGCACAGTGAGGGTGATAGTGGTGCACACATGGGGCTGTCTAAGCAAGCTTGTCTCCTAAGTTCTTTTAGCCTCCTCGTCTACAAAAGGGAATAAAAATGATATCTCACAGATTTCTAACGTCAGTCCAATGAGCCCATGTGCCTGAAAATGTGTTTTAAGCTACTGTTACAAATGTTTGGATGATAAATATTGATTTTTACATTATAGACTTTACATTGTACAATCTGGAATTGTACAATTTCTGAGTCAGAGGAGACTGTAGGACAAGCAGGGAGCCGCCCTCCCACGTCCTCGGTCCTCTCGGCTAGCTGTGCCTTCTCCTGTCATCCCTTATAGAGTTAATCCCAAATCTCTGTCTGGGAGTCTGCCCACCTGCCCGCTGAATACCCTCCCTCTGCTCTTACAACCGCACATCAACATTTCCCAAACTGAATGATTGCCATCGTCGCAGGAAACCAGAGCTCGGCTGTGTTCCTCGCTCAACTCAGCCTCACAGAGAACAGCCCTCCTTTCTCACGATCTTCCTTTCCTTTCTCTTTCACTCTTTCTATCAGCCCCAAGTTCAGCTGATTTCACTTCCAAAATGGCTCTGGCACCTGTTCCCTCCTGTCCTCATTTATCTCTGCCTAATTCACACCTGATTTGCTGTACCTGTCACCGTGGCCCTGAGTGCCTCCCTCCCTGTGGCCCTCCTTCTCCTCCCCCTCCCTCCCTGTGGGCCTTCCTCCTCCTCTCTCCCTCTCCCTCCTCCCTCCTTTCCCTTCCTTCTCCCCCTCCCTCCTCCTCCCTCCCTCCCCCTCCTCTCTCTCCTCCCTTCTTCTCCCTTCCTCTCCCTTCTTCCTCTTCTTCCCTCCTTCTCCCTCCTCCCTCCTCCCTCCTCCTCCTCCAACTTTGTGCTGCCACGTCACTGCCATCAGACTCTCTGCTACGTCACTGCCATCAGACTCTCTGCCACTTCACTGCCATCGGACTCTCTGCCATGTCACTGCCATCGGACTCTCTGCCATGTCCGTGAAGGCCAGGCCCCATGAGGTGAGCATGTCTGTGCTCTTTCTCTCTTTCATGTCTTTGGTCCTTAGTGAATATTTTATGCTCCTGGCTCATCCCAGCCCTTTCTGCTTTTCCGTTCATGTTAAGCACAGCCTTTTAAGCCCCATAAAATGAGCTCCTTTCTCCCCTACCTACCATCCTTGTGAATTTTATTTTAGAGAGGGAAAAGACCATTTCTCAATCTTTGCGTACCCATAGCCTCGCACCCCTGGAAGGTATTTTTCAAGTAAATGAGGGAACACCTTCGTAAACATTCCCCACAATGGGCACAATTTTCTTCACCTCTCATTTTTACTTTCTCCATGCAGATTTCCCCTCACAGCTTTGCCTGACCTCAGACGAGTAGCTTCTTAACTGCAGCTTAGATCATTGTTTCAAGAAGTAAGTTTAAATGGTCAGTAAACTTGGTGACCTTACTAAATGGATATTTACTCTTATTTTGGTCAGACTATTCCATTTTTTTAACCACCAGATGAAAAACAAATGTGCATATACTGGTAAATTCAATTATGTAAGGATAGAGTCAGGGTGGTTGGAATAAGGACAGTTTAGGGTCTAAATCCCAGCCTGGAAGATTTCCAAATGCAGTGAGAAAGTGTGGCGATCTTGTCTACTCTCAAGTCCTAAATGCCGTCTATTGGCTAGACACTCCCAAGTGTATGTCTCAGTCCATATGGTCTCCCAGACTCCAGTTGCATATTTATAGCTACTGACTTGACATTTCCACTGGGATGAATAGTAGAAATTTCTAACCTAACAAGTCTGAAATTGGACTCCTGTGTTCCCACCTTACTGGCCCCCAACCTGTTTCATCTAGAATTTTCACTCCTTCCACTGTCTCAGGGCCAAGCCACAGAGTTTCCCACAAATCCTCGTGTTCGTTTTATACCACTGCCATAACAAATAACTGCAGACTTAATGGTGTAAGCAACATATACATCATCGCACAGCTCTGTGGGCCTGACACAGGTCAGTGGCTCAGACTGGACGGTGTTCTGCCTTCTTTTCTGGAAGTTCGAGTGGAGAATCCATTTCCTTGCTTTTTCCAGGTGCTAGCAGCTGCCCACATTCCTGAGCTGTGGCACCTTTTCCCTCCTTCAAAGCCAACAGCAGTAGGTTAGAAGTTTTCATGTTTATCTGTCTGTTCCTTCTGCCATCTCCTTGTCTCACCAAAATGGGAAAAGGTCCTTTGCTTTTGAGAACTCATGTGATTAGATTGTACCATCCAGATAATGGAGGATGATCTCCCCAACTCAGGGCCAGCTAATCAGCACCTTAAATCCACTTGCAGCCTTAATTTTCTTTTGTTAAGTAACGTGACTTATTTACAGATTCTGGGAATTGGGATACGGATGTCTTTGGGAAGGTCATTGTCCTGCCCATACCCAGCCCTGTCTTTCTTGTACCTCTTGGACCCCTTGCCCTAGCCTTTGTGACTTTTGCTCAGATACAGGTGCCCACACTTACTCTGCCTCCCCACGCCTCCTGTCCATCACCCACTGAGTAAGGTCATCTGCTCGGTAAAGCCTCTCTCGGCGTCCTGTTAAAATTGCAACCACCTCCCTTCTGCCCCAGGATGCCCAGTCTAATTACTTTACCGTCTTTTTCCTTTTTCTATAGCACCTCTTACTTTCTAATGGATCTTGTCATTATTTTCAATTACTAGAATGTAAGTCCCACAGAGGTGCAGTTATCCTTTTTGTTCACCGATGTGTTCCGGACACTGTAGGGACTCAACAAACTTTCGTTGTGTGAACAAGCAAGACAACATGATGTTGTTCTTCCCTTCCTTCAGGAATTGGCACCCCCGCCTCCCACCCCCTGAGCCTGGCTGCTGGGGCTGCAATCAGCTTTTCCTCCTCCTTTCTGACAGTTTGATCTACTTGACAGGATCACACAGAGGTTTTGTGTCTCTGGGACGCACTGAGTCTATGCAAACAGCAGCCTCTCTTACAGTGGACTCTTAAACCCTCCACCTACTTGGTATTGTGTGAAATTATGGGATTGATCAGTTTCTTGATTTGGCACAATTCCTGCTTTAATTATCTGACTAAATGTCAATTCATTTAGAATTGATAGGAACTAGGAATCTAGAGAAAATATTTGCATGAATTCACACACATTCCACATATATTCTTTTTATTTTTATTATTATTTTTTTTATTGTTGAATCATAGCTGAGTACATTAGTGCAATCAAGGGGTACAATATGCTGGTTTCATATACAATCTGAAACATTTTCATCAAACTGTTTGACATAGCCATCGTGTCATTTTCTTATTGTATGAAGACATTTGTATTCTGCATTTAATAAGTTTTGCCTGAACCCATCTAAGATGCACCATAGATGTGGCCCCAAAATTTACCCTCCCACCACCCATCCTTCCCAAAATTTAGCCTCCCTCCCCTCCCCTCCTTTGCCACTTTCCCCATATTCTTATGCTATAATTGGGCTATAGCTTTCATATGAAAGCTATAAATTAGCTTCATAGTAGGGCTGAGTACATTGAATACTTTTTCTTCCATTCTTGAGATACTTTCCTAAGAAGAATATGTTCCAGCTCCATCCATGTAAACATGAAAGAGGTAAAGTCTCCATCTTTCTTTAAGGCTGCATAGTATTCCATGGTATACACGCACCACAATTTACTAATCCATTCATGGGTCGGTGGGCACTTGGGCTTCTTCCATGACTTAGCAATTATGAATTGGGCTGCAATGAACATTCTGGCACAGATGTCTTTGTTATAATGTGATGGAAGTTTTAGCCATTACAATTAGGGAAGAAAAGGTGATCAAGGGTATCCACATAGGGTCAGAAGAGATCAAACTTTCACTCTTTGCAGATGACATGATTGTATATCCGGAAAACACCAAGGATTCTACTACAAAACTTTTAGAAGTGATCAAGAAATACAGCAATGTCTCAGGCTACAAAATCAACACCCACAAATCTGTAGCCTTTATATATACCAACAATAGCCAAGCTGAAAAATCAATCAAGGACTCTATACCTTTCACAGCAGTGCCAAAGAAGATGAAATATTTAGGAGTTTACCTAACAAAGGATGTGAAAGATCTCTATAAAGAGAACTATGAAACTTTAAGAAAAGAAATAGCCGAAAATGTTAACACATGGAGAAACATACCATGCTCATGGCTGGAAAGAATCAACATTGTTAAAATGTCTATACTACCCAAAGCAATATATACTTTTAATTCAATTCCTATTAAAGTTCCATTGTCGTATTTTAAAGGTCTTGAAAAAATAATATTTCATTTTATATGGAATCAGAA
>CAUYON010034853.1:0-13655 GCA_963573935.1 Arctocebus calabarensis
CTCAAGCTAGACCTCCCATTTGATCCTGCAATCCCATTACTAGGCATCTACCCAGAAGGGAAAAAATCCTTTTATCATAAGGACACTTGCACTAGACTGTTTATTGCAGCTCAATTTACGATTGCCAAAATGTGGAAACAACGTAAATGCCTACCAATCCAGGAATGGATTAATAAGCTGTGGTATATGTACACTATGGAATACTATTCAGCCATTAAAAAAAATGGAGACTTTACAGTCTTTGTATTAACCTGGATGGAAGTGGAACTCATTATTCTTAGTAAAGCTTCTCAAGAATGGAGAAGCATGAATCCCATGTACTCAAGTTTGATATGAGGACAATTAATTACAATTATTGACATGGTGGGGGTGAAGGAAGAGGAAGAGCAGAGAGAGGGAAGAGCAGAGAGAGGGAAGGAGTGAGGGGGGTAGGGTCTTGGGGTCTTGGTGTGTGCCACACCTTTTGGGGGCAAAACACAATTGTAAGAGGGACTTTTCCCAACAAATGCAACCAATGTAACATGTTTTCTTGTACCCTCAATGAATCCCCAACAATAAAAAAAAGAAAGAAAATACATCCTGCATATCAGATATTTACTTTACAATTCATAACAGTAGCAAAATTACAATTATGAAGTAGCAATGAAAATAATTTTATGGTTGGGGATCACCACAACATGAGGAACTGTATTAAAGGGTTGCAGCATTAGAAAACATTACAAAGGTTGAGAACCACTGTTCCAAAGGAACGGAAGCCCTATTGGAGACTATCATAAATGAAAATTTCTCAAGTTTTACAAAATATCCTGATACACTCATTTCAGATGAATATTGAACCCCAGATCATCTCACCTCAGACAGAGCCTTTCTGAGACATATTGTAATGAACCTGTCCAAAGTCAAGATGAAAGAAAAAATTCTGCAAGCAGCCAGGAGTAAGTACCAACTGACCTACAGAGGCAGAGCCATCAGTATGACAGCAGACTTTTCAACTGAAACCTTCCAAGCCAGAGAGCATAGTCATCCACCTTCAATATTCTTAAACAAAACAATTTCCAGTCCAGATTTCTGTATTATGGCAAACTAAGCTTCAAAACTGATGGAGAAATCAAATCTTTTGTGGATATACAATCGCTGAGGAAATTTGCCACAAGAAGACCAGATCTTCAGGAAATATTTAGACCTCTTCTCAACACTGACCATCATAGTGGACCAGCAAAGTAAACATCCAGAAGTTAAAGGTCAAAACTTAACTTCCACAATGGCACAAAGGGCAAAAGTACACAGCAAACATTACAAAATAACATAAATAGAACTCCACCACACTTATCAATTCTCTCAATAAAGGTCAATGGACTGAATTCATCACTGAAGAGGCAAAGGCTGGCTGATTGGGTCTAAAAGCACAAGCCATCCATCTGTTGTCCCCAAGAGACATGGCTAGCCTTCAAGGACAAGTCAAGACTCAGGGTTAAAGGATGGAAAACAGTATTTCAAGAAAATGGAAATCAGAACAAAGGGAGAGGTTGCAATATTATTTTCAGAAACAACCATGTTTAAAGCAACTAAAGTTAAGAAAGACAAAGATGGACAGTTTATACTGGTCAAAAGAACACTAAAACAAGACATTTCAGTTTTAAATATTTATGCACCCAACTTCAATGCTCCCATATTGATGAAACAGACCTTGATTGGTATAAGCAATATGATATCCCATAACACCATAACAGACAGGGACTTTAATACCCCTTGACAGAACTGGAAAGATCCTCTAAACAGAAAGTAAACAAAGATTCAAAGGACTTAAATGTGACCCTAGAACAGATTAGATTAATAGACATCTACAGAACACATTATCCAAAAGCTAATGAATATAAATTTTTTTCTTCAGTCCATCATACAAACTCCAAAATTGACCATATCTTAGGATACAAATCAAACCTCAGCATAAATAAAAGAATAGAAATTACACCTTGTATCTTCTCAGACCGCAAAGCAATAAAGGTGGAACTCAACTCCAACAGCAGTGTTCATCCCCACACAAAGACTTGGAAATTAAACAACCTTCTGCTGAATGATATTTGGGTTCAGGAAGAGATAAAAGAGGAAATCATCAAATTTCTCAAACATAACAACAATGAAGACACAAGTTACCAAAATCTATGGGATACAGCAAAAGCAGTCTTCAGAGGGAAATTTATTGCAGTAGAGCCTACTTTTGAAAAACAGGAAAAAAACACATCAAGAAACTCATGAACTATCTTAGGGAATTGGAAAAAAAAGAACAATCTAATCTATTAGGATTGAATAAATAACCAAAATTAAATCAGAGATTAATGAAATTGAAAATAAAAGAGTCATTCAGAAAATTAATAAAACAAAAAGCTGATTTTTTGAAAAAATAAATAAAATCAATGAAACTTTGGCCAGGTTAACTAGAAACAAAAAAGTAAAATCTCTAATAACTTCGATCAGAAATAATAAAGGGTAAATAACACAGAAGCCATGGAGATACAAGAGTTCATCTCTGAGTACTACAAGAAACTGTATGCCCAGAAATTTTACAATGTGGAGGAAATGGATCAATACCTGGAAGCATATCTTGGACAGATCAATTTCAAAAATTGAGATTGAAAAAAACAGTAAAAAATCTCCCAGCAATTAAAAGCCCTGGTCCAGATGACTTCACACCAGAATTCTATCAAAACTTCAAAGAAGAGCTTATGCCTGTACTGCAGAAATTATTCCCAAAAATTGAGAAGGAAGCAATCTTCCTCAACACATTCTACAAAGCAAACATCACCCTGATACCAAAACCAGGAAAAGACCGAATTAAAAAGGAAAATTTGAGATGAATTTCACTAATGAATATAGATGCAAAAATTCTCAACAAAATCCTAGCCAATCGATTACAGCTATACATTAAAAAAATCATTCATGGGCGACTCCTGTGGCTCAGTGAGTAGGGCTCCATCCCCTTATACCAAGGGTGGCAGGTTCAAACCCAACCCCAGCCAAACTGCAACAAAAAATAGCTGGGTGTTGTGGTGGGTGCCTGTCCTCCCAGCTACTTGGGATGCTGAGGCAAGAGAATTGCCTAAGCCCAGGAGTTGCAGGTTGCTGTGAGTTGTGTGATGCTATGGCACTCTACGAAGGGCAATAAAGTGAAACTCAGTCTCTAAAAAAAATAATAATAATTAATTAATTAAAAAGAAAAACATCATTCATCACAATCATTCATCCCAGGGATGCAAGGGTGGCTTAACATATACAAGTCCATAAACATAATTCATCATATTAATAGAAGCAAAGACAAAGGCCATATGATCTTAATAGATGCAGAAAAAGCATTTGATAAGATTCAGCATCCTTTTCCAATTAGAACACTTAAGAATATGGGTACATGTGGCACATTTCTTAATCTGATTGAAGCCATCTACAACAAACCCACAGCTAATATTATACTGAAATAAGTAAAACTGAAAGCTTTTTCGCTTAGAACTGGAAACAGACAAGACTGTTCTCTAGCACCACTACTATTCAAGATAGTACTGGAAGTTCTAGCCAACACAATCAGTCAAGAGAAGGAAATAAAGGGTATTCAAATGGGTTCAGAGGAAGTCAAATTCTCCCTCTTTGCTGGTGATATAATCTTATCCTTAAAGAACTTCAAAGACTTAACCACAAGACTCCTAGAAGTGATCAAAAACTACAGCAATGTCTCAGGATATAAAATCAATGTCCATAAATCACTAGCTTTTGTATATGCCAATAACAGCCAAGTTGAGAAAGCAATCCGGGACACAATTCCCTTCTCATTAGCTTCATAAAAATAAAACATCTAGGAAGATACCAAACAAAAGAGGTGAAGGATCTCTACAAAGAAAATTACAAACCCTAAGAAAAGAAACAGCAAAAGATATTAACAAATGGAAGAACATACCATACTCATGGCTGGGAAGAACGAACATTGTGAAAACGTCTATAGTACCAAAAGCAATCTACATATTCAGTCCAATCCCCATTAAAATACCATCATCAAACTTTCAAGACTTGGAAAAAAAATTCTTCATTTTGTATGGAACCAGAAGAAACTTCGTATATCCAAGGCAATTCTTAGTAATAAAAAGAAAGTCGTAGGTATCACTCTACTAGACGTTTAGCCATAGTACAAGGCCCTAGTGATGAAAACTGCCTGGTATTGGCACAAAAACAAAGACATTGACATTTTGAACCAAATAGGAAACCATGAGATGAAACTAACAACTTACAGCCACCTTATCTTTGACAGACCAAATGAGAACATTTACTGGGGAAAAGAATCTCTATTCAATAAATGGTGCTGGGAGAACTAAATAACCACATGTAAAATACATTGGATGGGTAAGGGAAGGGACAAGTGGGGAGTGGGGTTACGGTGTATTGCCTACCTCTTAGGTGTGGGACACAATTATAAGAGAGACTTTATCTAACAAATGCAATCAGCATAACCTAATTCTTTGTACCCTCAATGAGTCCCAAACAATAAAAAAATTACAAAAATATAAAATAAAAAATAGAAAACAACAAACAAAAAAAAAAAAGAAAACTAATTACCCAAGCAAAGTACAATTCTTCTTGGCTATAGAATAACCACAACTTGAAACATAATACTGAGCAGTAGTATAGATCATCATGAATTAAACATTTAGTAGAAAAAATTCAACAAGAATTTTTAAAATAAATTTAAATTGCCCAATATTTTTATAACAACAATATGTTTATATAGGGTTTATTTCTAAATGACTTGATGTATTTATAAATGTAAAAAATTACTGCATCCAAGCCATTTATTAAATACTCAATTAGATTGACATCACCTGTTTTGATTCATTTATTTATTAATTAACATATTTATGAAAGGATTATTACAGGCTAAGTGCAGAATAATCTGAAGCTTATCTAAATTAGTGCTGCATCTTGTTTTTGGATAGGATTACTTTGATTCTTTTTATTGCTATGCACCAAGATGATTAAAGGCAGACACTGGCCAAAAGGATTCTATTTTCTGTTTTACATGGTACCAATGTAGTGATTATTTGTGTTTTTTTCCTCCATAAAGTGATGTGCCTTAATTATAGAACTAGCAGGGCACCCAGAACTGGGTTCCCTATCTTGGCAAGAGAGAAGAGCACAGTGTAGGGTTGCCTCTTAGGTAGTATAACCTTTGTGAGCCCAACTGGGTAATTGCATCTGGGGAGCATACTGACTCCTTTTATTCTATCTTTTTAGTAGAAATTGTTAATTTTTGGTAACTTCAGTCAAAATATTCTTATCGTATCTGGTTTTGCTTTCTCCTTACTCACACAACCCTAATTTCTCAACAAAGGAACTTGAAACTGAAGTTTCCTACTTATTATATAGTCTCTTCCCTTGTTAGAGCTTTTTATCCTATATTTGGATAGAGCCCAGAAATCCAGAAATCTTACTTGAGAAAATAGTTAACAGTCTTTTACTTTCATGTTTTCTTGAGAGAAAGAAAAATTGTTACATGGCTGTGCCAGGGAATCTTTGAACCCACACATGGTACTTTCCAAAGGATCTTTCATAGTACGTGAGTTACACCTATTCAATGAAAATATAAAATGTGAATTAGTTATATCTGGTAAGTGAAGTCGGTAACAAGAAAAACATAAGGTCTTTAGAGTCTGAGGAAAAATTGGTCCTGAAAGAGTATTCTGAAAAAGGTAAAGAAAGCAACAGAGGACACAGTGTTCAATAGAAACCAAGGCCTAAAAGTCTCATGGTGATTTTAAGGGATTAAATGTGGAGTGACAAAGGGAAGAGGCCCTGATCTGGCAGGCTTGTGAGCTGGTTAAGAGGCTTAGACTTTACCCTAAAGGCCAGTGCAGTCAGAGAAGGGTTTGAACAGAAAAGTGAAACATCTGATTTGTGTTTTTCAAGCTGCAATGTACAAGCATTAGAGGAGGGCAGAATATACGTGAGGGAGTCAGTTAATGTATTTACTGAATTGATCTTTTGTTTGGTTGAGATTTTGGTTGAGATTTTTGGTTAATTTTTAAAAAGCAGTTCTTAAGATTGTTCCATTTGCTTGTCATCTGTAATCCTCACATACCCCTTCTGAGAGTTTCCTTTTATTATATCCTTCAATTCTACTTATTTTCAAAGACACTATGGAAAAGCCCTTTCAGAAAACTTTTCCTGATCTTATCGTTAATACGTGAGGGACACTGAAAGATTTAAGAACACAAAAATTAAGAAAAGGGAAAACATTTTGTTTACTATATTTTCTCAACATAATCACCATGACATTCTAAACATTTTTGCATTCTTATAAACCGTTTTGGAAAACACCCTTTCCACTCATTTTCTTCATATGCTGTCAGTTCACTTTCATAGGCATGAATAGCTTCTTCCGGGCTGGAGAAACTTCTTCTGCACGTGTGATTTTTTTTACGATAGGGAAACAGGAAATAATCACATTGATGCAGGGCCCCTTCACCAAGGGCTGGGCACAGACCCCATTTTCTGGGCCTAAGCAAGCTCACAGACCAGCTTGATCATATTGGATCATTGAGGGTAGAAAGAAAAAAGGTAGATAACAGAGACTGGGAAGGGTGCATGCCAGGAGGGATGATGATGAGAAGTGAGTTAAAGAGCACAGACAGGAAGAATTCAATGTTTGAGAGCTGAGTGAGGTGATTATACTTGACAAAATGAGATTGAACTGGGGTGATGGACACTCTACTCTGACTTGATGCTATGCACTATAGACATAACAGAATTTCACCTATACCACATATATTCGTATATATAAAAGAATAATATAGGATGAGGAAAAAATGGCAAACTTTAGTACAGCTTCTTTGGAAAACTTTTTGGCAATATTTACTGAAGTTAAATATGCATACACCCATGACTCAAAAATTCCACCTCCTTGCATATGTCCAACAGAATTCACCTATATGATCATTAAAAGGTAAGTAGATGAATGTTCATAGTAGCATTCTTCTTGGTAGATCTAATGGGAATAAATCAAATGTCCATTAAATAAACGGTGGTATATTCATATCATAGAATACTACGTATTATACAATAATGAACATAAATGAATTAAAACAGTGTCCTGTAACATAGACTGATCTTGTAAACATAATTTTGAGTGAAAATAGTCAAATGCAAAAGAATAGTATTTTTTAATTCAATTACATATAAACAAAGCTAATCTTCACTATAAATATTCAAGATTGTAGGTTCCTGTGGGAAGCCTATGCCTGGAATTGGGAAAGAGGGAAATTGCTGGTAATTATGCATTTCTTAATCTTAATAGTAGTAACCCTGAATGTCTAATTTTTATAAATTTGTCAAACTGTGTATTTATGATTTGTGCACATGTTTGTTTGTATGTTATGCTTCAATAAAACATTTACATTAAATAAAGTTGATGACAAGTCTTAACAAGCCACTGTGGGAGAATTACCTGCCAGTGACAGTGTAAGCATTGATGAATCACTCATCTCCAGGGCTTAATTGACGTAACCCTTAGCACCAACGTGGGGACAAAGAAACACAAAACAGAGTTATATGAACGGCTGCTGTTTTGAAATGATATGAAA
Organism: Arctocebus calabarensis; assembly: GCA_963573935.1. NCBI lineage: Eukaryota > Metazoa > Chordata > Mammalia > Primates > Lorisidae > Arctocebus > Arctocebus calabarensis. Next base: position 7,617 of record CAUYON010034853.1, read on the forward strand.
AAAATCATGAGGTGAATAAAAGCTAATAAAAAATATTACCATGGGAATTCTGTGCAGATTTTACAGCCGTGCTAAGAAACGAGTTAAATAATATCCAAATGGGGAGGAACAAATTGTGTTCTCCTGTACAGAGTTCCAAAACCAATCCAGACTATTTGAAGTTTGGGTATTTTGAAAATTACTGGGAAGACTTTGGTGTACTTAAGAACCTAAAAATATTTGGGCAAATCCTAAATATTAAGAAAAATAAAGAAAGATCTTTTTCTTTGTATGGCAAAAGGAACCTGTGGGTGCTTTACTCGATGAAAAATAAATGTAACAATACAACCTATTTTAATTTGAAAATTTATATTTAACTTACCCTGGCAATGTATATCATCTCTAGAGCCTATGGTACTTTCCAAATAACTCACCTCCTACTTTCATCTAATTATCCTACATTTTTATTGTTCTTTCTGCCCATCATCATATGATTTCTGCTCCATCCAAACAATGTAGACTTCTAAACTTCTTTCGTTCAATATTATACTTTACACACGTCATAAAATCAGGTTTATTTCACTAAAAATAGAATCATTGTTAGTATTGTTTCTTAGTAATTTGATTGAAGATTTTCTCTGAGTCTTTTCAAGATACAAAAATCCAAGTCTGTTCTCTGGAACTGGAGTCTTAAACAAATAAAGGAGAATATGCCGCCTGTTTTTGTGTATTATTCTTGCTTTAGAACGGAACCCTAGGAGGTTGTAGTCCCAGAGTAAATAATTGTTGAGTGACTATTACCAACTTCCTAACCTGGCTTCTGTCTCCTTTCTTCCCTGTAGCCTATTTTGCTGTACTTTAAGTTGGTAGTGGTGACCTCTCCCCATCTCCTCTGTCAGTCCTTCACCTCTTCCTCGCCATTCTTTTGAGCTTAGCATGGATGCTCTTTTTCCCTCACCCTAAACGTATCTGAATGCTTAAAGAAGTAGACTTGGAATCTCCACAAAATAATAGGAAGCCACTATCTAGAATTAGTCCTCCACCTCTCTTGCATGAGACAATCTACCATTTAAAATAGAAATGTGAATTTAGATCTCCTTCATCCAATTCAATTTCCGTCATCTAGTGTCTGCCGGGATATATTCAGCAGTGGAGAACCTAACGACTTCCCCAAATGGTTCACCCTACTGTGGGTTAGTACTATTACCAACTCTCTTCAGCCTTCTGAAAACAGTATTTTTACACAAAAATCCTTCAGTTATCTTAAGGGACCTATATTCTCTCTCCAAAGCTTTACCTTCTGTAGTTTTTTAAACTATTCATTTTATGACATGATTCCAAATAATTTTCAGTTTTGCATCTTCTCTTCTATACCAAATCTAGGTCAGTGTCTGCCTTAAAATATCATGCCCCAAATTAAATATAATACCCACATGTGGTCTATCCTGTACAGAGTACACTGGTTGAGTCTGTCCCATGACCTGGATTCTAAATTTTTTTTTAACTGCAACAAAAATCATCATTAGCTCAACACTTTTAGGTCACTTTGGTGACTTCCATTCTGGTAGTCCTCTTTTCTGGTAGATTCCACCTTTTAAACCACGACTTTTGTTCTTCCTTCACAACAGAAATTTCTTTTTACTTTGTGGATTGGCTTAAAATATTCTTCCTCCAAGCATGTTTTTTTCCTTCATTTGCTTTTTAGTAACTTTACAAAGTCAATTGCCTTAACTCTCTGAGGTTCTTTCCCTCTATCCAGCTTTTCTCTATCGAGGCATTAGCAACAATTCAAAAGGACAAACTAAGGTATCTGTTATTTTCCTCTGAAGTTGTACTCTCAGTTTAAATAAGCACCATAATCAGCACACACTCCTTCTCTTAAACATGTAGAATGGTGGGATTCTGAGACACACTTGAATTATCATAGTTTCATCTTTCCCCCACTTTTTTATGTTATGTTTGAACTAGAACTTAAATTCCTGTTTGGACAAATGTTTCCAAAGTAAGCAATTGCTTTGTGGGGAACAATGGAGCCAATACTTGTAAGAAAAATATTTGTTATAGAATCGTGACTGTTAGGAAGAAATGTCATCTAGTGCAACATTCTAATCAGAGTAGGAATTCCTGTCACATCCCTGCTATTTAGACCTCCAGTGGCTGCCTGAAGGAAAGCAATGTCAAGGCACTATCTGTTTTTTAGAATGTCTTCTTCAATTTACAAACACTTCATGCCATGGGAATCTTCTTCAATATAACACGTATCCATCATCATTCCTGCAACTTTCTTCTTAACTTTCTAATTATGCTTCTGGTCCAAAAACAAATGAATCTCTTTCTTAAGAGCAGTCCTAAAGACAATTCTTGTATTTCACCATAAGTTTGTTTCTGGAGAATCTATTTGGTAATATGGTATAAAAAATAATAATAGCTAAAATCTAATGCTTATTTGATTATGTGCCATTCCTTTAGACATCACAGATTATTTTGAGTATTTATTGAGATCATCACTTTACAGACAAAAACTCAAGTAGTAGTCCCGGGAGTTAGAGAGGGTGCCAGGGTTGACCACTGATCAATAATGGAACTTTGTTACAAGCTGACTTATGTGCTGTAGCAGAGCCTAACCCTAGCAAGGTTTTTCTCTCTACAGTCCACTGTGCGATATGCTCTAGAAATTTCTCACCATGGCAATTGATATCCTTTAATGATTAATTGAGAATGTGCCTCACTACATACATTAATGGGAATTAGGTATAATACTCCTGATGTCATGTGACCAGCACAAAGTAGAATAAAATGTAATGAAATGTAATTCATTTGAACTAGACTTGATGATAATTTTTTGATCCCCACATTACGAATGCACTCTGATTAAATACCATTTGTGGCTTTGTCCTGTTCAACTCAAAGCTTCTCTTGATACCACTTTAATAAAATATCTGCACAATTCCCATTTAGCTTGATTACATTTTCTATTTTTATTCTGATCCTTTTCCTTTTACAAAATCATAATTATCAGCTATTATATTAACTCTTCTTAAGGAGTCTGCCTGTTATCTTGATTTGTTATCAGGATGCCCTCTATGTCCTCAATCTAATAGTATTCTTTATGCATCTAACAATAAAATCCTCCCTCCAAATTGTCACCAGCCAATGGTATTTAAATATATTTGTTCAAAATTACTTCCTAGGTTTAACAGGAAAATTATGAATAAAAGTTTGTAACTATTTAGCCAGGTGTTGTGGGCGCCTGTAGTCTCAGCTCTTTGGGAGGCTGAGGCAAAAGAATCACCTAAGCCCAGGAGTTGGCGGTTGCTATGAGCTATATGACACCACGGCACTCTACCGAGGGTGATAAAGTGAGACTCTGTCCCTACAAAAACAAAACAAAACAAAAAAAGTTTGTAACTACTTTACAAATTTTTTAATCAATATTTAATATGCTTATCTTATCTGTCTAATTCATCAGTTCCCAAATTCTGTTATGAATTAATGACAGTGATAATATGTACTATTTAATTTATAATGTAAATAATAGGAAAGATTTTAAATAAATTCATCTTGCTTTTATTTTTCAGCCTACAGATTAACAACTTAATTTTTTGGGGGGGAGAGACAGAGCCTCAAGCTGTCACCCTGGAGAGAGTGCCGTGGCATCACAGCTCACAGCAACCTCCAATTCCTAGGCTCAGGTGAGTCTCCTGCCTCTGCCTCCCAAGTAGCTGGGACTACAGGCACTCGCCACAACGCCCGGCCATTTTTTTTTTATGGTTGCAGCCGTCATTGTTGTTTAGTGGGCCCAGGTTGGATTCGAACCCGCCAGCTCAGGTATACGTGGCTGGTGCCTTAGCCCGTTGAGCCACAGGCGCCGAGCCCTAACAACTTATTATTATTTTTTTTTTACAACAGAACCTTTTATTAAACATATGAATGCACTTACTTTGTACAAAATGTAGTGATACTTCTTCCTCTTCTCTGCCCTTGGAGACACCACCCTTGAACTTCATGTTCATATAAATATGCTTCTCTTGAAACATGCTATCATGACAAGCAAATGAGGGAAAGTGCAATTCTGGCTTCTGTAGAGTAAAAGTCCTTCCAGACTTCCTCTAAGAAACATGTAAGAATAAATTTAATTATGACATATGCAACTCATAAATTCATTGTTTTTAAATTAATAATTGAAAAATAATATATTATATTTGCATTATTAATTTGCTTTCAAATTCTTTTTTATGCAGTTTTTGGCCAGGGCTGGGTTGGAACCTGCCACCTCTAGTATATGGGGCCGGTGCCCTACTCCTTTGAGCCACAAGCACCAGCCTGCTTTCAATTCTTTCTTCATACATGGCACATAGTGAAACAAAAACTATCAAAGCTTGCATAGTTGCACAAAATAAGGATTAGGGAATCTGGTTATGATGGAAATACACCATCATAATGGGAAGTCTTAGTAGAGGCATTCTTCATGCTTGAGTTTCTATTTGATTTATTCTTCCTAGAGAAAAATTTCTTCTTTTTCTTGTGTGATATATGTATGTATGAACACACACACACATATTCTTGTTTTATAATCTGCTTATGTGAGTAATGTCATGGTAGTGGAGCCACATGGTACATAGTGCAGTCATATATCAAAAGTTAGTTCTAAGAGAACTTGAATGCACTTCAATCTGAGTTATTGGATGATGATTTCTGAGGGCATGACCTGTAGATTAGATAGTTAAAACTTCATTATTTTTATCAGATCTGCCAAGAAAAATCGATTACTTCCTTCAAAAACAAATTAAACAACAAACCTTTCCCAAGGAAGTTACACACATTTATTTATGTAAGTTGAGGCTGTTTTTGTGCTCTAAAACACTCACTTTCTTAAAAATAAATGAGATAGGGAGGAGCCAAGATGGCAGTCTGTAGCCAGCTTTCTGCAGACGCTCCTGTCCAGAAGGAGAGTTAAAGGACAGAAATTTAGCGAGAAAGCCAACGGTTTGGAGCTGAGCCAAGAGACAAGATCGAGGAACGCAAATCAACCCTGCTGGAGTGACCTGCGACCCCAAGAATACAAATAAAAGGTACAGAGCACATCACCAAGCAGACAGGAGTCCCCTCCCCCTAGAGAACAGCTCGCAGTATACGCCATACCTCCATACAAACAAGGGAGCAGAATTCAGATGTCCTCCCACACTACCCCATGGGAGAGACCCTCTGAAAACCAGACCTCCTTCTCCTGTGCCGCTGCACTCTCCTGCCAGGCATAAAGCTGTATAAAACTGTATATATTCTCTACCTGCAAGTTGGAACTCCTGGCACTTCCCTCCACTCTCACCCAGAGGTTTGGAGGTCTCTCCCCTATGGAGTCCAGATTCTTGAACACTTTCTCAAGGGGTGTGGACAGGGCGTGGGTTGCCGCTGGTCTGTGCCATTCTCCCGGCTCGGGAGTGGTGAGAGAGTAAGCCGAAAAGTGGCTGGCCAGTTGGCTTTGCTAAATTTTAGCCACACCTGGCCCTCAGGGGATGACAGCAGAGACAAGGGGCTGAAGCTCGCAGATTAAGTCAGCACTATTAGCAGCCCAGCATCTCCTCCACAGGGCAGAAATTCTGCAAACTTGTTCTGTTCTATCAGCTTTTTCATCCTTTTACATCAATCAGGGACAGGGCTGGAACTGAGTGAATCGTCCCAGCCCCCTTCAAGTACCCAGGTTGTTAGGCCTCACCTCTCCCCCTGCCAACACCGACATAACCGGTGGACTGGCTGAGGAGCCACAGAGCCCTGTGTGACCTAGGCAGGTGCAAACCTCTAGAGCATCTGCTCATTGGAGGGAACTGGACCACAGCCCTACAGGGTTACCAGAGACTGGGTGCGACAGAGGGGCAAGGCGGGAAAAGAGGCATCAACCTTCCCAGGCTAATTTACTGGCTTTGGGGGGCCTCCTGAGCCCACAGAACACTGGAGTGAGTTATACTAAAGCTGCCAGCAGACTTCAGCTGTCTAGTTGCCAGAGACTTTCCAACTCTTTGATTTGAGGTTGATACTGGCTGGGACAATTGATTGGGTACCTCT
>CAUYON010034855.1:0-66701 GCA_963573935.1 Arctocebus calabarensis
CCATTTTTTGGTTGCAGCCGTCATTGTTGTTTGGCGGGCCCAGGCTGGATTCGAACCTGGCAGCACAGGTGTACATGGCTGGTGCCTTAGCTCGTTGAGCCACAGGTGCCAAGCCCAGTTGTATTATTAATTTTATATATATATATTTTTTGGGGGGGCAGTTTTTCACCAGGGCTGGGTTTGAACTCACCACCTCTGGCATATTATGCCAGCACCCTACTCCTTTGAGCCACAGGCGCAGCTCTTTCTTTATATATTTTTGTGATTGTTTTCTTTTTTATTCTCTTAGCTTAGGGCTGGGGGTGGTGGTGGTCAGGGGGATTGGTCTGGCTTAAGGAGGCCAAAAGGATCATACTCTAAGATGTGCTTCTAGGTTTGGCCTATGGGAAGAAGGTATTGGTATGTCTCTACTGTGACATACTTTCTATATTCAGCAGAAATGAGGACTTTCTTTTTCCCAGTCTGGGAAGGAGCTACAGACATTGAAGGACCTGTCCAGCCCAACCTCCAAAGTCCTAGAGATATACGTGTGATTAAAGCACTCTGCTGAGTACCACCATTTCCTCTGTCACTCTCTTCCTCTATTACTATCCTTTTTCTCTCCTTTTCTTCCATTCTTTCCTTCAAACCCCCTCTCTTTTCACTTTCTCTCATCTTTTTCTTTTCTTTCTCACTTTTTGCTCTTTACTCTTATCTGCCTTTTACCCTTATACTAAAGACCACTTCTACTAAGCATTGAGTCAACATAACTTAGAGCAAAGGACGTAGTAGGAAGGAAAAAGTAGGGGATCAAAGTGAAAAAGAAGAAAACACAAATGACAAGGAACTAACAGGAAAAATTCTGGCAACATGAAAAAACAGAACAGAGCAACCTCCCCATCCTAAGGGATCATGAGATAGCTACTGCAAAGGATTCCACCTATAAAGAATTAATAAAAGTGACAGAAAGGTAATTAAAATATAGATAGAAAAAACAATATAGGGAATTGATGAGAAAGTGAAAAAATAGCAGTAAAAATGGACAAAAGATATGAAGAATATAGAAAGAATATGGGAGAACTTAAGGACTTAAAGGGCTAAAAATGTAGTATAAAGTATCAATAACAGATTAGGTCATGGAGAAGAAAGAATCTCAGAACTAGAGGAGGAAGCTCTTGAGCTAACCCAGGTAGTTAAAGAGGAAGAAAAGAGGAGAGAGAAAGCACAGCACTTACTCTGAGAATTATGAGACTTCATGAAGCATTCAAAAATACAAATTCTAGGTATTCCTGAAGGGGAAAAGACTGTACCAAGGGAATAGAAGCTCAACTGGAGGGTATCATGAATGAAAACCTCCCAAATATCACTAAAGATTCAGAAACATTCGTTTTGGAGGGATATTGAATTCCAGGTTGTCTCAACATAAATCGAGCATCTCCAAAACACATTATAATGAACCTGTCCAAAGTCAAGATGAAAGAATAAATTATACAGTCAGGAATAAGTGCCAATTCACATACAGGGTAAGATCTCTCAGAGTGACGGTGGACTTTTAAGCTGAAACTATCCAAGCCAGAGGAGAATAATTAACTACCTTTAGCCTCCTTAAACAAATTGGTTTTCAGCCTAGAATTCTGTATCCTGCTAAGCTTCAAAGTCAATGAAGAAGTAAAATCTCTTGCTGATAGTCTAACATTGAGAAAATTCACCACAAAAAGACCAACTCTACAGGAAATACTTAGAACTATTCCTCACACTTAATATAACAATAGACCATCAGCAACATAAACACCCAGAAACTAAAGCATAAAACAAAGCTTCCGTAATAGCACAAAGTATAAAAGTAAGCAATGAACTGTCACAAAATAAGATGAATAGAACACATTTATCACCACATTTAACACCACATTTATCAATTCCTGCAATAAATGTTAATGGATTGAATTCCCCACTGAAGTGGTATAGGCTGGCCAAATGGATAAAATAACAAGACTAAAAAGACAATCTATACATTGTCTCCAAGAAACACACCTAAACTTGAAAGACAAAGGAGATTTAGGGTAAAGTATTGGAAAACAATATTTCAAGCACATGGAAATTAGAAGAAAGGAGAGGTCACAATCTTATATTCAGATACAAAAGGATTTTAAAAACTAGAGAAAAGAAAGACAAAGATGGTCACTTCATACTAGTAGAGGGAACAATACAAGAAGACATTTCAATTCTAAATATTTATGAACCCAACTTAAGTACTCTCAGGTTTATGAAACAAACTTTAATTAGTCTGAGCAATATGAAATCCTATAACACCATAATAGCTGTAGACTTTAACACCCCTGTGGCAGAACTGGACAGATCATAGAATCAGAAACTAAACAAAGATACAAGGAAATTAAATGCAACCCTGGAACAAATGGGCTTGATAGACATGTACAATATACACCATCTCAAATCCAAGGAATATATGTTCTTCTCATAAGCACATGGAACATACACCCAAACAGATCACACCCAAGGACACAAATCAAACCTCAACAAAGTTTAAAAAAATTAAATTATAGCCCTGTATCTTCTCAGACCACAAGGCAATAAAGGTAGAATTTTCATCCCCACACAAAGACATGGAAACTAAACAACTTATGCTGAGTGACAGTTGTTTTAAGAAAGAGATAAAGGAAGAAATCATGAAATTCCTCAAACATAGCATCGATGAAGCTACAATTTACCAAAATCTGTGAAAAACTTCAAAAGCAGACCTAAGAAGAAAATTTATCATATTAGATGCCTACATCTGAAAAACAGAGAGCACATCAACAACCTAATGAATCATCTTAAGGAAATGGAAAAGGAAGCGCAATCCAATCACAAACCTAGCAGAAAAAAGAATCATAATTAAGTCAGAAATAAATGAAATTTAAAATAAAAGAATGAGTCATAAAATTAATGAAACAAAAAGTTGGTTCTTCAGAAAAAAATAAAATATAAACCTGTGAGCAGATTAACTAGGAACATAACAGTAAAATATCTAATAACCTCCATCAGAAACACAACATGTACCACAGAGATATGTGAGATTATCTCTGACTACCATAAGAAACTATGCTCAGATTTGACAGTGTGGAGGAAGTGGGCCAATACTGGGAGTAACACTATGTTCCTAGATTTAATCAGGAAGAAACTGATTTGTTGAGCATACCAACATGAAGCCCGGAGGTTAAAGAAATAATAAAAATCTTCCAATGAAAAAAATCCCCAAACCCCCCATGGCTTCACACTAGAATTCTATCAAACTCTTAATGAAGAGCTTGTATCAATCCCGTACAACCTATTTGAAAACATTAAGAAGGAAGAACCCTCCCATAACATGTTCTATGAAGCAATCATGACCCAAACTTGTCATGAGATCTTGTATCAAACCTGTACAACCTATTTGAAAACATTAAGAAGGAAGAACCCTTCCATAACATGTTCTATGAAGCAATCATGACCCTCATACAAAACCAGGAAAGGATCTACCTGAAAAGGAGAACTACAGACTAATTTCACTGAATTGAATATGGATGCAAAAATACTCAATAATCTCTTAGTCAATAGATTATAGCTACACATTAAAAAGAATACATACATCACAATCAAGTAGGCTTCTTCCCATGCTTCTTTAATATATGCAAGTTCATATATGTAATCCACCATATCAAAAGAAGTAAAATCAAAGACCATATGATCTTCTCAATAGATGCAGGAAAAGAATTTGATCAAATTCACCTCCCTTTTCTAACAAGAATACTGAAGAATATAGGGCATAAGGGATACATTTCTTAAACTGATTACAGCCATCTACAACAAACCCACAGCTAATATACTGCATTAAATAAAACTGATAGCTTTTCCAGTTAGAACAGGAACCAAACAACATGTCCTCTATTACTACTACTGTTCAACAAAGTGCTGGAAATTCTAACCAGTGAAAGCAGGCAAGAGAAGGATATAAAGGGCATTGAAACGGGGGCAGAGGATTCAAACTCTTGCTCTTCGACAATGATAAGGTATTATACTTAGTAAACCCCAGAAATTCAACCACCAGACTCCTGGAAGTAATCAGTTAATCCAGTAATGTTTCAGGGTATAAAATCAATATCAACAAATCAGTAGTATAAAATCAATATCAACAAAATCAGTATATACAAATCAGTATTTGTATACACCAATAGCCAAGTCAAGAAGCTAATTAAAGATACAATTCTTTTCTTTCATAGTGGTTCCAAAGAAAATAAAATACTTAGGAGTATACCTAACAAAACAAGGATTAAAGATCTTTACAAAGAGAATTATGAAACTCTAAGAAACAAATAGCAGAAAACATTAACAACGGGAATAACATGCCATGATCTTGGCTGGGAAAAATCAAAATTTTTAAAATGTCTATATCACCCAAAGCAATCCACAGATTCAAAGCAATCCCCATTAAAATACCAACATAATACTTTAAAGAACTTGAAAAAATGGTTCTTTGTTTTGTATAAATCCAGAAAACAACCCATATAGCCAAAACAACTTTTAATAATCAAAACACAGCCAGAGGCATCACTCCACCAGACTTTAGGTTATGTTACAAGTACTCAGTGATCAAAACAGCATGGCATTGGCACAAAAATAGAAACATAGACATATAGAATTGAATAGAAAACCAACAGGTGAAACCAGTGTCTTATAGCCATCTGATCTTTGATAAACTAAAGTATATACTGGAGAAAATAATCCTTGTTCAATAAATGGCATGGGGAGAACTGGATAACCACAAGTAAAGACTGAAATTGGACCTGCAATTTTCACCACTTACAAAAATTGAAGCAAGATAGATAAAAGATTTAAATCTAAGATGTGAAATGGTAAAAATCTTGGAGGAAAGTGTGGGAAAAACTCTTAAGAATTTAAGCCTGGTGAAAAATTTTATGAAGAAGACTTCACTGGCAATTGCAACAACAAAAATAAACAAATGGTAATTAAATAAACTGAAAAGTGTCTGCACAACTAAGAACACAACAATTAAAGCCAATAGACAACCTCCGAGTGGGAAAAGATATTTGGATGTTTGACACTGACAAAGGTCTGATAACTAAGGTCTGTAGAGAACACAAATTAATCACCAAAAAAGAGCAAACAATCCCATCTATCACTGGGCAAGAGACACAAACAGAACTTTCTCTGAGGAAGACATACAAATGGCTAACAACATATGAAAAACTGTTCAACATCCATAATCATCAGTGAAATGCAAATCAAAACCACTGTGAGATATCACCTAACCCCACTGAGAATAGTTCACATCACAATGTCCCAGATTTGTAAATACTGGCACATGTATAGAAAGAGAGGGATATGTTTACACTGTTGATGGGACTGCAAACTAATATAACCTCTTTATTAAGTACAGAGAATTATCAAACAACTCACATTAAACCTCCCAAGCCACCACTAGCTTCTACCCAGAAGATAAAAAAATAATTTCATCATAAACACATTTGCACTAGGCTATTTATCTCAGCTCAATTTCCAATTACCAAGATGTGGAAAGATTTGATTCCATCAAGTCAGGAATGCATTAACAACAACTGTGATATATACACACATCATGGAGTACTATTCAGTCATAAGCAAAGATGGCACCTTTATTTTTCATATAACTTGGATGGAGCTGAAACATACTCTTCTTTGTAAAGTGTCATAAGAATGAAAAAGCAAATGTCCAATGTACTCAATTTTACTATGAAGTCAGTAGATGATCTAATTCTTGTCCATGTAGGAAAAAAATGTAATTCTATTCAAGTTGGGGGTTAATGAGGGAGGAAGGAGGGGGATGGGAATTGGTGTGCTTCCACTTAGGGGCACAAGTTAGAAGTTTGGCACAGTGGGTGCAGGACACAACTACAAGAGGGACTCTACCTGATGTAGTCAATTATTGTGACCTTCACAATAACCTGAGATAAGAAAATATATAAAATTAATTAATTTTTGCTCCCTATATCAGTAAATGGTAACCATAAAATAGTCATTTCAAAATTATATAATGCATTAAGAGTAAACCTGGCTGGCGACCTGTAGAAGACTGAAATTGAACCCACACCTTTCACCACTAATGAAGATAGACTCACAATGGATTAAAGATTTAAACTTAAGACATGAAACTATAAAAATACTAGAAGAAAGTGTGGGGAACACTCTTGATAGCATCAGCCTGGGCGAATACTTCATGAGGAGGACCCTCAAAGCAATGGAAGCAGTATCAAAAATACACTATTGGGATCTGATGAAACTAAAAAGCCTCTGCACCGCCAAGAACACAGTAAGTATCGCTAGTAGACAGCCCTCAGAATGGGAAAGAATATTTGCAAGTTATGCCTCCAACAAAGGCTTAATAACCAGAATACACAGAGAACTCCAAAGTATTTGCAAGATAAGAACAAGAGATCCCATCTCAGGATGGGCAAAAGATCTGAAAAGAAACTTCTCTAAAGAAGAAAGGCTCACAGCATTCAGACACATGAAGAAATGACCATTATCCTTAATCATCAGAGAAATGAAAATCAAAACTACTTTGAGATACCATCTAACCCCAGTAAGATTAGCCCACATAACAAAATCCCAAAACCAGAGATGTTGGCGTGGATGTGGAGAAAAGGGAACACTTCTACATTGCTGGTGGGAATGCAAACTAATACATCCGTTTTGGAAAGACATTTGGAGAATACTCAGAGATCTAAAAATAGACTTGCCATTTGATCCTATAATTCCTTTACTTGGTATATACCCAGATGACCAAAAATCACATTACAACAAAGATATCTGTACCAGATTGTTTATTGCAGCCCAATTCATAATTGCTAAGTTATGGAAGAAGCCCAAGAGCCCATCGATCCATGAATGGATTAATAGACCGTGGTACATGTATACCATGGAATATTATGCAGCCTTAAAGAAAGATGGTGACTTTTCCTCTTTCATATTTACATGGCTGGAGCTAGAACATGTTCTCCTTAGCAAAGTATCTCTAGAATGGAAGAAAAAGTATCCAATGTATGCACCCCTAATATGAAGCAAATTTATATCTTTCAAGTGAAGGTTACAACCCAAATATTGCACAAGAAGACGGGGAATGGGGAGAGGGAGGGAGGGAGAGGGAGAAGGTAGGGGGAGAGAGGATAAAGGGTGAGATAACACTTGTGGTGCATATTTGAAGGGTCAGGAGAAAACTTCTAAATACGGATCAAAAATGCTTTCACATAGTAAATGAGAAAATCTCATGAATGTTATGTCAATCAGGTTGATAAAAATATCTCAGATTGTATGTGAAGCCCACACACTGTACCCCATGACTGAATTATTGTACACAGCTATGATTCAATAAAAAAAGAGTAATCACTAGCTTAATAAGAAGGTAATAAGTATTCTTAAAAGAATTTCCTATAAGATAACTTATTTGGGCAATACTTTTAAAACTATTCTGAATTATTTATTATCAAATACATAATATTGTATCTTGATAATATTGAGCAACAAAAAATAGAATAATCACATAGCAATTAACTGAAAATCAGTAATGTTTCATTAGTGTTATATTTCATACATTATATACTAGGTATACTGAGTTGTGTAGATTTTGGGTACTGTGACTAGAATGCAAGGTTGGGGGGGTATTCACAAATTCATTCTAGAAAAAGTGCTATATACCTCATTGCTGAATATTGCTATAGTCAACTTTAAGGTGCTCCCTTGGGAAAGCTATGCACTGATGGCAGCACCTGATCCACCTTTCAAAACCATTCTGGAACTCTTCAAGTATCCAGAATACTATTTGAGTATTCTGTTTTTTAGTCAAAGGAACATTACTTTCTTGTTATCCTGTTGTATCTTGATATTTCTCATCCCTTTTGAAAACATTCACTTTTTGTCTTCATAATGTTTTTAAGTTTGAAATATTTGGTTTAAAATACATCATTTCTCTAACAGAGTATGACATCAAAAGTGAATGTGCTCTGTCAAAAAGAAGTAGATCAAAAGGACAACGGACCAAAACATTTTGATAGTTTCAAATATGGGTAATTTGCATTTGATTTGATTCACTCTAAAAGAATTTGATCCTAATGTCTTTGAAATGCCATTCCCAGAAAATAGAGATTTGTTATATTGTATTTTGTACATTTAACAAATTCCAAAGCTCTTTTGCTTTATAAACTTGAGACACACTCCATGCATATTAAAGAAGTAAAGATATTTTGTTTTGATTTCAATGAAAGAAATCACTAAAGTCTTATAAGTAGGAAACATAATAACCTGACTATGTCACTGCATAATAAGTGAAAAATATTAATGAGCCATGCTCCCTTCATGGCTATATATTACATGATGGAATGTGGCAGTTAGTGCTCTAGTAGCAATAGAATAAAAAAGTGTATGGGTCTCCGGTGTTCTGAGTTTATGAGCTGCACTGATCAGGCAAAAGTGACTTGGTTTGAGGAAGAATGAGACTCACGGCATCAAATATTATTTCAACTGAAGAGAAATTACTTGCCTGGGAATTTTAGGTTTTATTTTCTTACATGACAAAATTTTAAAAAACAGAAATATGGATAATAAATAAATATAGCAGTAAAGATCATAACTTAACTTCTAAAATTTGTAATCCTTTCAAATGAATAGGAGATAAAGTCTATTTCCTAGACCTTAATTCATTGTTCAGAAATATACTATTCCATATATATATAAAGATTATTTATTATATTTGCTTATTGCTTCAAGCCTTTGGTAATAACACATTAAAGACATGGTTTCAAATACCTTTGACTTTAATAATTACATGCTTTCAAATACCTTTGACTTAGCCACTTCACCATACTAGTATAAATAACATCAATAATACTGATAATAATGGTAAATAATCATGTACTGTTTATTAACTAAGCCAAGCAGTATCCCATGGATAAGTGTTAATTTATGTAATCCTCAGTGTTGTAGAAGAAAGAATTATTAACCTAATTTAACTACAGACAACATTGAGGTACAAATAACTTGAAATAATTTTCCCAAGATCATATAATGAGGTAGAATCAGTCTTACATACAAGGGATCTGTCATTCCAGAATCAGAGTAATTAATTACTTTGTTGTATATTGCTTCCTACTTAGCTATAATGAACACTTAGAATTAACTGGGTTATGTATAACTGTTTAGTAGATATTAAAGAACTTATAAAATTTTGGCCATAAAGTTAGATCATATATATTTATAACTGGAATTGTTTCAAAGTAGAAATTAGTACTGCAAACTATGTGTAAATATTTATAATATCTTCATGTTTTATTCAATAAGAAATAGTATCAGTTTTCTAAATAATAATTTTGCATTAAAAATAAAATAAACTTAAACTCTATTTACCCTTCATTATAATAATAAACATTAATTAAATCCTCTGGTTTTCATATTAGCATAATGAAAGAGGTCAATGTTGAGAATAAAATATAGCATTTTAAATGGGGCATTTTCATTGCATATACATGGAAATTATATTTGCATAAAAAAATTCACTATTTGTGAGACAAGAGCATGTGTACTCTACATACCTATTACAAAGTGTATATGTCAAATTGTTGATATGAACCTTTTACATTTAAGAACTATAATAGTCTGACATTTATATTTCATAAGAGAATAGAATAGGAGGTATATTTATATAGCATATCTATATACACGTTTTCCTCTTTGGTGATTACCTATATTTAATAAATTTGAAAATCTGAGGCTTTTACAGTAAAATAAACCAACTAATATGATGATAGAGAACTAAAATGTTGATAAAGGTAAAGTGAAGTAAATAGCTAATATTTGAACAGAAGTGATAATAAATAATTGAAATAATAGCTATGGGATAAATTGATAAAAAATATATATATAAAATTTTTAAATTCATGAAAGTGATTTTGTTCCACAAGGTAAAAACTAAACATCTACCACTGTGTACACACTTAGTTCACAACTCCTCATTCCAAAATGCCTTGAATTAGGTACTAGGCCCAAACTATAATGTGAGTTCTTTTCCAGTGTCTAGTGGAGATGAGAGGATGCGAGAAAAATGAATATTTGAAGATACAAGAAGAAACTTTTTTAAAGTTGGCCAGGGAGCTGTCCACCTCCAGGAGTGAGGACTGGTGGAAACCCCTAGCTCTGGGCTAGCTCTATTTTTACTACACATGTCACTGTTTTAATCATCAGTCTAATGGGGAAGGCTAAACCCTTACATCATGGTTCTTGCTAGGCTTGCATTTTCTAACCAAACTATTTCTTTAAATACATTAATTATACGGATTTACCTCTTACTATTATTACACTAAGTTATTTCTGATCTTAATACACATAAAACATAGGAAAGGGAATCAGTCCAGGATCAGGATGTCAAAGCAGGCCCCCGTTAGACCATGCACACAAATCTCAGGAGTGGCGATTAACACCCAGGAAGCCTATCCTCAGACAAGCTGGCACTCTGCCCATACTGAGATGACAGAAAAAAGATGTTGTTCTGCTTATAATTTCTGAGAGAATTTTTTGTCTCCTAATGAGGTTTAGAGAACCTCCTGTTTTCCAGTGAGTTCTGAATTCCCTCACCAACTCCCGAAATGCACTAACTCTTCTTCAGAGGGCTGCTCTACTCACGGGGACCCTTTCTCTCAGTGTGCGGAGACTTCTGAGCTGAGTAGCCCTGGGGGAGAGGTGAAGCTTCTGCAAGATAGTTTGCTTGAAAATGCCCGGCTTTCAGGCTGTCACTTTACAACAGATTTTGTGTTTCTCTAATCTACTTCTCTCCTGTCTCTGTTCCCTTTTGCCAATCATCTGCAATCATTTTCTTAATTCTGTTCCTAACCTACTTATAATAAATGATTAAGAATTGGTTTTAAGCTTCTTAATCATTATTTCTAGCAATGCAAAGATATCAAAATATGACTCTACCTTAAGTACCCACATGTCCACCCACACCTTGCCATTAGAATAGCATAAACACTCAAAAAGTAAAGATTAAATGGTTGTATTTAGTAAAATAAAAAAAAAAATAGCCATTTCTCTACCCTGTGTTGAAAAAGAGTGCAGATCATGGTCATAATTGATCATGAGAATTTATTCCTGTCTCTTCCCATTCCATTCCTTAGTCGAAGTGCTACTGAATTAAGAAATGTTCAAAGGGTGAACTACAAAAAAGCAAAATAAAATTGTGCTGCATGGTCAATTACAAAATAAATAGTGCTTTTTCCTGCTACTTTCCACTTATTTGTCAAGTCAAAGTGATCCACAGTTAAAACGTTGTATTCTAAATACAGGTATCCTAAACATTTATTTTTGTAAAGATTTCTACAGAACTATTTAGTGGATATCCTTAATGTTTAAAACTTTAAAATGGATTTTGTATAAGTCATTATTTGCATTACGTTCCCAGAATCTGATAGTTGGTGTTATTCGAACCTGGCTGAGGCCAGCTAAACAACAATGACATCTGCAACAAAAAATAGCTGGGCGTTGTAGTGGGTGTGTGTAGTCCCAGCTACTTGGGAGGCTGAGGCATGAGAATTGCTTGAGCCCAAGAGTTTGAGGTTGCGTGGGCTGTGATGCCACAGCACTCTACTGAGGGTGACACAGTAAGACTCTGTCTCAAAAAAAAAAAATGCTACAAACTTTCCAAAAAATAATTTTCAACTGCAATAATATTAATATGCTGGCCAAAACATTTCAACTTTCCTAGACTTTCCAGGCAAAAGATAAACAAAAAGATGATAATAAAAATACACTTAGATAATATGGAAAAAAATTACATATTTCCTAAAATCATAAAATACAACATACTATTTAAAAATAATTCTAAACAGATGTTTAGTAGTTCCTAACCAGTGTAATCAGGACTATAATTGCTGACTGTATTATTACTGAAGCTTTTTGTTTAAAAATAAACTCTTGCATAAGTTTTTAAGCAAGCTCTGCATATGTAATTTATAAATTCTGAATTTTCCATTTCATAAGTAGTAGAATGTTATCATAACCATAGCAGGAAGAACATTGTTGGTTCCTGTTGGCCTGTTGTGTGTGATTAGGGAGCTCAAATACTCTGAGTGTTTAGTGCTAAGGTACCACTTTTGCACACTGACCCTTTCTCTAATGCTACTATTTTACTATAACACTAGTAATTTCTCCTAGTTAGTGATTTTTAAGAAAATTTTTTCCCTTCATTCTTTTGCTTTTTGAAAAGAAATAACATTAATTCACTTCTTGATTTGTAATTGGCATATACTAATCATATAAATTTGTAAGGTATAATATGAGGTTTCAGTGCATGGATACACAGTTTAATGATCAAATTGATCTCTTCAAACATCTATTATTTCTTTGTGATGACAAACTTCAAAATATTCACTACAACTTATCTTGAAATAACACTATTTTTTAAATTGACTATTACTAGCTATAACTTCCAGTTAACCTTTTGACCAATTTATAGCTCTGCTCTTTCCTCTCCCCTCTCAGCCTCTGGTAACCACTTTTGTACTGTCCACTATGAAATCAACTTTTTAATTGTGTGTGTGTGTGTGTATTTTTTAATTGAAACGGGGTCTCACTATGTTTCCCAAGCAGATCTCAAACTCCTGAGCTGAAGCAGTCCTCCCACTTCAACCTTCCAAGCAGCTGGGACTAAAGGTACTGGCCACTGTGTCTGGCAAAATCAATATTTTGAGATTCCACATGAGTGAGATCATATTGTGTTTTTCTTTCTGTTCCTGGATTATTTCACTTACCATTATGTCTTCCAGGTTCATTCATGTTGTCACAAATGATAGGATTTCATTCAGTTTTATGGCTGACAACTGAAAAAGTCATTGTCACTCTCCCTTTTGTATACATATTTTTAAATCTTTTATTTTGGAGATACTGAATGGTTAATCTGTAATGGTAGTGTGTAGTTACCTCTTTGATTACATATAAAAATCAATTTTCCAAAAGAGAAGTAAATTGAAAATAAAATAAAATTCCATGTACTTTAATTATTATGTCAGTGCTCTTAATGCTCCTTAGCATGTGATATAATCTTTCATTTGGTATCAAAATTTATTAGAGAGAAAGAACTTATTGTTCATTTCACAAATCGCAACAATAGTTTATTTGAATCTGGGACAATAATATAACTAAGAATTTGGACATAAACATAATAGTTTATCTTTAAAATCCACAGGTATAGGCTCGCCGCCTGTAGCTCAGCAGCTACAGTGCCACCAACATACACGGAGCTGGCAGGTTCGAACCCAGCATGGGCCTGCCAAACAATAATGACAACTACAACCAAAAAAAAAAATAGTTGGGCATTGTGGCGGGCAACTGTAGTCCCATCTACTTGGGAGGCTGAGGCAAGAGAATTGCTTGAACCCAGAAGTTTGAGGTTGCTGTGAGTTCTGACACCACAGCACTCTACCAAGAGTGACATAGTGAAACTCTGTCTCAAAAAAAAAAAAAAAATCCACAGATATATTAAGCAAATTATATATTAATATAATTGCATTACTGAAGAGAAAAGGAAGTCTACACATTAAACAATGCATTTAATTGTACACCAACTTATAACAAAAATTTATATACATCAATAGCTACATTTCCTTTACTTTGAATGTCATTTTATTGTAATCAGAATAAATGTAATAATAGAACTATTTAAGAATGCTTTAAAGAAGGCAAATATGTCAATTTTCCAGTATAATACTGGAAAACTATTTTTTATAAGCACTTTATATTTCAAATATTTCTATAAAGCCATAAAGGCTAACCTCCATTTTATGACTTGAAGCATCAATTTTTAGCTTTAAATTTTATTTTGGAAAGCTCCATTTTAATAAATATCACTTAAAAATGCAAATAAATGCAGGAAAATGTACTCTTTTGTGCTCATTGCTCTTTGCTATAATGAATTGCATGTACAAAAACACTTCAGCCATAATGACCAAAACATTTAAGAAAGACTTAAACATAATTTCAATACCAACTACCTTACATTATAAGAGATTTTACACAAGTATTATTTTCTTAATAATTATAAACAGAAGCCCATCAGAAGTATTCATTTTCACATGTGTGAATATGAACAAATAAATATGAAAACTTATCTACAAAATTAGAGTTGCCAATTCAAATAGTTGCTTCAATCTCCCATCTTTCATGAAGATTGCAAAATGCTGAAGCATTGATGTACTCCCAACGTGAGCTTTGGTATTGTCCTTCTCTTGCTCAGGACTGCTGCTTATGGCATACAGCTCCCAAATCTTTAGCTTTCCCCAAGGCTGTCTGTGAGCTAAGACCAGCTAGGTTATGTCTTTAAACCATTCAGTGCCCATTACCTACTAGGAATTTCCATATCAGCTTTACATATTTAGTGTTCATGCATCAAACCAAACTGACTTATTGTGTAATAGACACATCGGTTTAAGTTTACATTGGCTTTCCTCAAAAAATACATACTATTAATTGAATTTTGTCTAATAGAACTTTTTTTTCTTTCTTAGTTTTCTTATAAATCAGTGCTGGAAATAGCTAAATATTTGGTGCATGCTTGTTACAAATTGATATATGTTTAATTATATCAACATATAAAAACAATTAATATATGTTTAATTGCATAACTTGTGTCACATAATCCTTAGCTACATTACACATAACCTCTGAAAGATGGCAGTTAGCAGAGTTGGCAGAGTCAACTGATCTTAAGCAGCTCTTTCCTACAGCTTTGCTGTAGTTTTCAGATTTTTTTCTTCAAGAAAGTGTTTCTAATATGTTGTAAGGGTACAGAATTTTCAATTACATAGTTTGCTTTTGTGAAATTTAAGTAAAGTGTAAGTGTGCTCTTTATCCAGAAAGTGTGTAACGTACCTGTTTGGTGAAACTTTACCCTTTCTCCTTCCTCCTCTTTCCCCTATTTGAATTTCATTGAGTTTGGCTTCTCTTTAAACACGTGGGTTTTAATCAACTGGTTTCAATTTAGTTCTATGGTTTTTAAGAGCACCACTTCATGATTTGACTTCTCCCTTTTCCCAGATCTACTGTTGATACAGGACTGAGTCATTATTGTTGTTTCACTAAATATTTATAAGCAAACAGTGAGACCAACAGTTAGCTCCCACATTCTTATCTAACTCTTAAAGTAACCACGTGATGTAACCACTGTTTTCATCCTCATTTTATAAATGAGAAATGTGAAGTACAGAGGCTTGCCTGACATTACAACTCTAATTATGACTACTCTGTAACTTGAAGTCGCTTAATTTTTATAGCCAATACCTAACCACTAACTAATATTATCTCTCCAAACAATTATAGCCAGTTCCAGATGCTCATCATCCCTAATTATTAGAGAAATGCAAATCAAAAGCATGCTGAGAAATCACCTAATCATAGTGAGAATGGTGAAAATTAAAAAGTCCCAATACTACAGATGCTACCATGGATGTGGAGAGACGGGAACATTTTTACTGGTGGGACTGCAAACTAATATAGCCTGAGTGGGAAAAAAGTGTGGAGAATCCTCAAAGAGCTAAAAGTAAACCTTCCGTCTAATCCCACAATCTCATTACTAGGTATCTACCCAGAAAGGAAAAAAATCATTTTACCTTATGGATATTTTCACTAGAATATTTATTGCAGCTCCATTCACAATCACCAATACATGGAATCAACCCAAATTCCCATCAACTCATGAATGGATTGATAAACTGTGGTATATGTGTACAATGGAATACCATTCAGCCGTATATGGAGACTTTACATTGTTTATATTTACCTGGATGGAGTTGAAGAACATCCTTCTTAGTAAAGTATCATAAGAATGAAAACGCAAGTATCCAATGCATGCAATATTAATATGAAAGCAGTAGATAAACGGCTACCCATCCACGGAGAGAAAAACAGCATAACACCTGCTTGCTAATGAGCAAGGGATCTTATCTCATTAATGCCTGCAGCTGCCTGAGGGCTTGTCTCTGGGCAGCAGAACATCTCCATGCTGGCTCAGAGATTGCCTCACTCCCAGAGCCTCCCTCAAGAACCGGAGGTCACTTCTACAACCCTGGTGCCTGGTCTCCTACACACCAGGTGTGATTTCTCCCTTTTGGTGATGTTATTGAGAATTGATGGTGTGTTAGTTTATTGATGGTTGTAAAATAAAGTCTCATCACGCAGCCTTCATTTGTTACATGGATAATTCCATTATGGAAAACATACTTTTACTCAGAAATATAATTTTTATTGAAAAGGGCAAGATAAGTGCTAGCTTCTATTTATTTACTAGTTTTGACTAATGACTTGATTTATCAGCATTATCTAAAGATCACTAGGGAGATAATTTTTAAAACATATATGTATTTCAATTAATTCTAGTTATTGTTCTTAGTTAATGGACAAATCTCTTTTGCAGGGGCAGCTTTTTCACACAGATATCTGAGTATTTTAATCATGGCCCAAGTGGTTTCAATAGCTTTTCTTTCTAGTATGACAAAAATAAGCTAAGCTCATTTTACATGCTACTGATACTGACTCAAGCTTTAAATGCGTCATTTATATAGAAAGCACTGGTCTCTGAGATGGAAATTATATATGGAACCCAAATCTTGGAGCTAGATGTACTCTTTGCTATGGGCCTTTTAAGTGACAGAGAAGGGAAACAGGTCGTTAAAACAGATTAGAAAAAAGTCATTAATTTATATTGATTCTTCCAACTCAAATTCAGGACTAGTGTTTTCACATAACTTTGTTAACTTTATATATCTATATACTTTCTCCCACATTAAAAATTCAGTAGGAATCTTCTCTTTGAATTCAGGTAAATGAATCTGAAAAGAAAGAAAATAACTTAGAATGAAACTCCTATTTAGCAATATTATCTTTAATAAACTTTATTTTTAGCGCATTTTTATATCTCCAAAAAAATTAAGAAGGTAAAGAGATTCTCCATATGCCTCCTGTCACACAAGCATAGCCACCTGTACTTTCAACATCCCACACCAGAGTAGCGTGTGTGTTACAACAGCGAACCTACACTGATAGCCTCATTGTTGAGTCTATAGTTTACACCAGGCTTCAGTCTGTATTGTACACTCCTTGGGTTTTGACAAATGTGTAATAATATGTACCTATGTCATATTATATAGAAGAATTTCAATGCTCTAAAATTCATCTGGGCTCTACCAGATCCTCTCTCCCTCCCTCCTAGCCCCTAGAAATTACCAATCTTTTTACCGTCTACATAGAAAGTATTTTCCAGAATGTTGTAAACTTGGAATTAGACACTATATTATGTTCCCAAACTGACACTTTTACTTAATAGTTTACATTGGAGATTCCCCTATGTCTTTTTAGGGCGTGATACCTCATTTCCTTTCAGCACTGCAAAAAAAAACATTGTCTGCATTATTTTTCATTTTGAGTGTATGCACATGCACACAAGCATACACACACATGTAATTCATAACCTGGAATCAATGCGATTGTGTTTCACATATTGGATTGTTACATCCTTTTTGTCTTCTCCAAGCTGAAATACCCTAATCACTTTTCTTTTTTCTCTACAAAATTATTTACTGTTTCACTGTTCTAGAGTATACTCTGCATTTATCTTGTTTTCTGAATATTTCCTGATTCAATTGATGTCAAACAGTTTTGGCCAATGCTACATAGGAATGGTGAATCACATTAAAATGCGTATAGTGATTCTATATGGCTATTGCCAATATCATGTTTAAACATTTGTGCGTGTTGTTGACTGCAAGATCTCCCTTCAGTAAAGATAATGTTTAATGTTCACCTTGGTAATTGCTAACACACTGAGCTTACAATTTTCAATGAAAGGATTTAGCATCAATTTGGATTTGGTTCCTGAGCCAGTCATTATGTGGGGGATATGAGGTGATGGTGTTCTACTACTTCTTATACATATGTTAGCTGATATAGATAATACCTCTCTGAAAAAAGGACTTCCCATTGTTAAAACCTTCTCTCACTATCTCTCAGATATTTGCTATTACTAAGACTCAGAGATGTTCATTTAGCCAATTAGTTAGAAATCATTATTTTCAATAGCTCATGATGCTCAAATTTTCTTGATTTAACTTTCAGACATTATTCTATTTTATTTCTTTAAGAAATTCTTTAAAATTAATTCATAAGAAAAGCAAGGGAAGAATCCTAACAAAGGATAGAGACAATAAAAATTTCTGTTTATTTTATGAATTTATTTTTATGTATTTATTTATTTTGAGACTGAGTCTCACTATATCGCCTTAGGTAGGTAGAGTGTTGTAGTGTCATAGCTTGTAGCAACCTCAAATTCTCAGACTTCAGCAGTCCTCTTGCCTCATCCTCCCAAGTATCTGGCCCTACAGGCTGGCATCACTACACCAAATCATTTTTCTATTTGTTTAGAGTCAGGATCTCACTGTTGTTCAGGCTGGTCTCAATCTCCTGAACTCAAATTATTCACCCACCTCAGCCTCCCAGAGTGCTAGGATTACAGGCATGAGCTGTAATCCTGGCCAAAATAATACACATTTCTAAATTTCCATTTTTTCAAAATTGTTATGAAAGATCCTTGTTGCCACAGTATCCTGAGCTTGGCTACTCAGGATATTTGAGGCTTAGGAAAAAATACATAATGTAGAACATTGTCAATTATGACAACACATTCAAATGTTATTTGTAGTGCAAGGAAGGTTTTTATGAAGGTGAGATCATTATAGAATTTATCTTTTTAAACTGCCCTGTCAACTTCTTTACAGTAAAAGTAGAATGACTAGAGGTGCTAACAGCAATAAAATGGAGAGAAAACAATTCCTGGGAGGTTTGGAGGCGGAACTGGAAGTGCTTACTGATGAAATAGATGTCAGGGATGAAAGAGAACAGGACAGAGGAATAACATTTATTTTTGTTTTTTACTTTCTTTTTTTTCCCCCCCATGGGAAGTGGCATTTACTAAGATTGAGAGACACAGATGTGGGATGGTTAGAGAAACAGAATCAAAATTCTAATATATACATTATAAATTTTTGATGACTGTAAAAATTCCCGAGTTGTGGGACTCATGAAAACACTGGGGTAGAGATATAAGTTTGAGAATATCAGAATAGGTATAATACTTAAAGACGTGTGACTAAATGAGGTTACCTAGAGAGAGGTATAGATTCAGAGAAGTGCCTTGGAATGCTCTGTCTTCTAGAAATGTAGTAGAAAAGAAGCCTGGAAATCAGTTTAAAAAAAAACACCCACAAAAGATGACACAACACTCTCAGAATCTCAGCTTCTTATATTATATTGATTATATTCCATTTATTCCTGCCTTTTTTTTTTTTAAGATGAGTCTTTCTCTGTCACCTAGGCTAGGTAGTGTACATTGGCCTAATCATATCTCATTGCCTGCATCCTTAAATGCCTGAACTAGCGCTATCCTCCCATCTCAGCCTCCCAAGTAGCTGGTACTACAGGCATTCATTACTACACTTATATATTTGTGTAGTGATGGGATGGGGTTCTGGCTGTATTGCCCAGGCTGGCTTCAAACTCCTGCCTCTACAAATGATTGAGTGATCCTCTTGCCTCATTTGAACAAAGTGCTAAGATTATAGTCATGAGCCACTGCACTTAACCAGTCTCAGATTCCTTAAAGTAATTTGTTAAGTTAAAAGAAAGAAAATCTTTTAAATTTTACATGTATTTGGAACATCAAATGTGTTTTTAAGGTTAAAATTAATTCGTACTGAAAGTATTGCACCTTTGTGTTTTCGTGTTATCTAAAACTTGGCTTTACAAATGGTATTTGATAAATATTAAAGTTCACACAATTCTTATTTATCAACATTTTTGTTTTTGACACTAAAATTATGTAATTTTGATGTGCAAATCTATGTTACATCCATCGTTACAACTGTTAAAATCCTCCCATTCTCTTTAGCTATTATGAGCTAATTGATTTTATAAAGGGAAGAAATCTGCAAAGAGCAATTTTGGAGTGGATTTGGAATCATCTGAGAATAGTCAGCTTTTGTTTTAAGTTTGAACTTCACCATCACAAATATCCTGAGAGATGTTTTTAAAGCTTAAAATGAAAATTGCTCCTGGGCTGAAAGCTCATATGCCAAGCAAAATTTCACTAAGGTAGGAGTTTGTAAGTGCTGACAAGTTCTTAACTATAGTGATGCTAAATACATTACTATTATAAGAACACAACCGAAGCTATTAGAACTCTCAAATATCCTCTTCAGCGTGCACTTACTAATGGAAAGCACAAATATGCAGCAAGAGAATAAAAGGGGTGCTATTTTTCAGAGGGAAAGGCTATTGAAATTTTTAAAATCACTTTGGGATATTACAGAAATCCATCATATGATAGAATAGTTTATTCTGTACCCACGGGGGAACAGGGCAAAACGGAAAAACTACGATGACACAGAGCTTTCTAAGACGCTATTGGACTTCATAAATATTATCTTGTTTTATTAAATGTGAACAGCTGGCAATTTAATGTCCCTCCATACTGGGATATAATACAAACTTAAGGGCTCTTCTGAATTCCTGTTATGAGGTTAATTTAGTAATTGCTAGCACAGCATATATAGGAAATACCTTACTAAGAAAAGTGGATCATTGATTGGCACATTACACTCTGTGATCCAGTAATCATTTTTCATCTCATCTATATTCATTTCAAAAGAGCAGGCTTAGCTCTTTTGTTATGAAAGCAAGTCTAATAACAAGTAGAAAGCTTCCAGATATGAAATATTTCCTTCTCTTCCCATTTCTTCAAGACTTTCTTGTTAGAGCTCAGCATTTTATTCTTTATAAGTCAGTGTGAACTGAATTTCTATCTCTGAAACTATTAGATATCCACCCTATCTCAGTTTTGTAGTTCAGGAAGAGATTTACGTTAGGGTGATTATATCTGTTTAGTTCATTGTGCCTTGGGTTTTACCAGTAATCTCATACACCTTTAATAATCTCATTCCAATGCGCGCACGCGCACACACACACACACACACATTTATAGTGTTTCTTCTTTAATAAAGCAAACAACACACACACAATCATGCAGAGCAAACAAACAAGATCATATTTTACCTCTTTACGCTTAGGACCATGTAATTATAGTTAGATAATATTTTAAATCTTTCAGTCCTTAGTACAAACCTGCAGACTTCCCCAGACCACATCAGTAACATGAGTGTACTTTAGCACAATTGTGATGAAAACTATCTCTTGACATAAAATATCCAAACTTGGAGAGAATTTCGCCCAATATAATAGGCCAATGGGGGATATATTTTTCAAGATAGGGTAAGATTTTCACTACTTTTTAAATTAACATAAGGAAAACTTCTTATATTTTAGCATATCCTTTTTCAATAGCTTTTTACTTTTAAAATGTAAGCATATTCAGACTTTCCATTTTCTCCAATGCTAACGAATAAACAGAAAAATTATATTTCTACCTATTCTCTCTGAAATCTTATACTATGAATGCCATTCCTACTCTACTTTCCAAATTACTAATCAATTTTAATATTTTTATTCCTTAATTGACAAGTTAACCTTAAAAAAAAATAACTGGAATGTTAAAATATTGACTGCCCTTCAAAGACAATATATAACACATAGTTTCTATAAAGCTCATGAAGACATGAATGTTTTGTGGAGGAACAGGTAATATTGCTTCATAATGGTTAATTTTTTTAGAGTTTCTAGGAGTGATTAGGGTCAAAGCGGACATGCAAAGGGCTCTGGAATTTTTAAACAATTTTAAATACAGTTGAGCAGGTAACTTTAGCTTATAAGCTAAAGTTATTATGTATTATGATTTTCTGTACAGTACACTGTATGTTTAAGTGTCTGCAATCTATATATTTTTGGCATTTTTTAAAAATAGAATCTTGCCTATGGTAAATCCTCTGCGATAGTTTGCCTACTAAGTTTGTAAGATCTCATTTTCAAAGTTTGGAAAACAATTATTTTAGTGTAACATCTGTATGCTGGATGCTTTCTTCCTAGACTTGGTATAGTACCATGACTAGGTTTGAAACAACAAAAAGAAAAGTTTTCCTCTAAATACAAAGATTTTATCTCTATAAAGTATAATTATTTAATAAAACATTATATTGCGTATTAGTAATGACTCCAATGTTTATACTGTAACTTACAGCAAGGAACAGGCTGAATATTTCAATTAAAAAGTCACTGATATGGTTCTTTGAGAAATGATTACTAATATAAAAAGATATGTTTTTACTTCTGTCATCAAATTAGTTTTCTGTCCAGAAGAAATGCAAAGAAATTATAAAGCTCATATAAACCTGTAAAACTATATAAAGCAATATTGTGTATTGTCTAATATTGAAGACAAATGTTTAATATATAACCAATATTTCAAATGAATATAATCTCATTAGAAAATTATGTCACACTTTGTATATATAATGAAAAAATTGTAGAGGCAAAAATATTCCCTTGTGAATTGCAAATAGTTTTTTTCTGGCCTTTTGATTTTTATATGACTATTAACACTGCCCTCGATCATTGCTTTTATAATTTTAACTTGCACTAAAATAAATAGTTCAGCCATGATTATTGGGTATATTTATCTTATAACTCTTACTGGAGAATCCATTTGACGAGTAAGAAATCAGGACAGATAATATTTTAGGAAGAGTTCTCCCATAATTTCTCAACAAAAAAATATCATAAAGCTTACTGTGTTTTTCAATATCATAGACTTTGGAGGATGTAGCCCTGTGGTAATCTTTTTTTAATTGTTTTCTTATACTGGTGGTCTTTCCCTTGCCAAAAAATTTAGTGTAACGGGATGAAACGTGTCTCCCCAAAAGATAAAGGGAAGCCCTAATCACAGTATTTTGAAATGGGATCTCATTTGGGTGTTACAAATGTATTTAGTTAAGTTATGATGAGGTCGTATTCATGTAGCGTGGACCCCGACTCCAGTACAACTGGTGTCCTTATAAGGTGACGTGACGTTAGAATGAAAGAACTCCATGAGGTGACAGAGGCAGAGACTGGGGTTATGCAGCTTCAAGTCTAGGAATGCCAAGTTTGTAGCCACCACCAGAAGCCAGGGAAAGGCAAAGAAGGGTTCTGCTGCGTCTCAGAAGGAGAACAGCTGGTGCTGCTGGCACTTTAATTTCAGACTTCTAGACTCCTGATCTGTGAAACAATAAATGTTATTTTAAGGCACTAGGGTATTGGTACTTTGTTACTTTAGACCTAAGAAACGAATTCAGTGTTAATCCCCCACCCCAGCAACATTTGGGGAGGGGGCGAAATATATATATATGTAACACACTGATATATTAGTTACATAGTTGCCTAGAGAAGGGAGGAGACACAAACACATACATATACACACGTGTACGTGCACTGTCACATACATACGCGTGTGTACATACACAGGTCTGTGCATACCTGTATACACATGCATCACTTTAATATATTTGTGCGATTGTATGCATGTCTGTATCTATGCGTATGTAAGTACATATGTAAATGTGTTAATGTACACCTCAGACTTACAGATTCACAGTCTCCGGGGTCAAGCTCAGAAATCCATTTTTTAGCAAGTACTTGAGACAATTCTAATATACAAATGCTTCAGAATGATTTTCCTATGCCTTGGTGATCTGCAAGAAGTAGTACTAGTACATGTATGATTATTGTTCCCACAGAAGTATTTCTCAAGCTAATGCTGTGAGTTAATTAGCTTTACTGTATTAAAGCATTCGGTGTTCAAAAAATTATAGTCAATTTTGCTTAATATATCTCTTGTTCTTGGATGTTCATAATATATTACATACCTGCAGTAATACAGGAAGATAAAATTGTGTACTATAGTAAAGGCTTTCTCCTCTCTGTATTTTTCTTATGCCCTAGAACTTCTACCCATTAAATGAAAGGCATTATTGCTACCAAAACATTTGTCTTCCCTTAATAGGAGAGTGAGGGCAGTCACCAAAGACATTAATTTCATTTTTTTTAAGTAAATAGACTGGGAAGCAAAGTATCTTTGATTTGCAAGAACTGATCTTTTTTCTTCTGAGCAAAAGAAATAAATACACATAAAGCTTAAAACATTATAAGGAACAGAGCAGAATGTCCCAGTAAATGAAGTACATAGCATAAAAGACAAAGTTGGGAGAAATATGGAACTCTACAAGTTCCAGTTTCTCCTCTGAAGTTGACCAGCTGGTAGATAAAGGATGAGAAAAACCACTCATCCATTACAATGACTAAAATAAACGTACTGACAAGGACACATGTCTGAGAGAATGCAAAGAGACTGGGTCTCTTATAGTTTTGTGGTAGACATGTAAAATTCTATAGTCCCTCTGAAGAATCATTTGGCATTTCAAATAAAATTAAATATGCACTTATCTTTTGACCAAATGATCACACCCCTGGGCATATATTTCAGAAAAATAAAATGAAAACTTACATTTCCCCAAATTTTCATAACAGTTTGATTTAGAAATGATAAAAAATAGAAATGAAAAAAGTTGTATTTCACCAGGTGCAAGGTTGAGCAAACTGTGGTATTTCCATGCCATGGAGGGCGACTTATCAATAAACAAAAGCAAAGTATTGATACACATAGTATTTTAAGACTCTTTAGGCTGAATACATAACTCTTAAAAGGTTTTGTGGGGATAATCCTACTCATACAACATTCTTAAAATTCACAGAATTAGAAAGATAAAAACAGATTAGTACTCTCTAATAGGGAGGGATGAGAAGATTATGGATATAAACAGATAGCATGAGAGTGACTCTTTCTTGCGCTGGGACAGTTCTTTATCCTGATTATTTGTAGTGGTACTTATGCAAATCTACTGAGTTGATAAGATTTCGATGAACAGCTCTAACAGACATACACATACCCATATACGCACAAATGAATGCATGCAAACACTGAAGAAATAGGATTAAAGTATATTGTTAGTAATATTGCTTCTAATCAATGTCCTTGTTGTGATCTTTTACTATAATTACAAAAACTGTTACAACTGGGATTAATATGGTAAAAGACATATGGTTTGTCTCTAAACTGTTTTTGTACTTTCTAGTGAGCTCATCATTATTTGAAAATGAAAAGGTGTAATAAAATGGTAGAACAACTTGGCTTGGGAACTATAGTTTTCTGACTTCATGACCTGAGAAGTATCGTACTCCTCGATTATAGATTATATAATTAATAAAGTAAGCAAATACAACACATGGATTAACTTTTTAAAAGTATTGTGATGAGAGATAAGTAAAATCTAAAGTCATTGTATCTTTGAAAGAGGTGCCTCACTGTACCCCACTGATCCATACCCAAGCATGTGGAGGAATGATGAAAATACTAGAGCAATTTTGGGATGATTTCTAAGAAGGGTACTAAGGTTTTGCTACCTAAAATATGCCCCAATGTCCAAGTTATAGAGGAGCAATATTTGGTTCAGTGGTCCCTGTGGATAGGTCTGAGAATAGCCCTTCTGGGTTTCCAGACATCAGAAAGTACCTTTTTTAAAATTTAATTTTATATTTCAAATTAACATGAGGGTACAAATATTTAGGTTACATTGTTATCACTTCCAGGGTAAAGTTCCATTTGTAACAGAACCCCTCACCCAGGGGTGTGTTACGTACCCCACAATATGCACATCATATGAAATCCTGCCTCAGGCTCTCCCTCCTTATGCCAATCGTCCTCCCCTTCCCCCTCCTACTTCCTTCTATTCCTGAACTAAACTGTATTAGTGTTTTATTGCTCTTATGAGTATGTAATTATTTATATATTGGTTTCATATTAGTATAGAGCACATTGGATATTTATTTTTCCATTCTTGAAATACTTTACTAAGAAAAATATATTGCAACTCCATCCAGGCAAATGTAAACAATGTAAAGTCTCCATCTTTTCTTTTTCTATTTTTTTTTTGTGATAAAAAGAATATTTTATTTTTACACTCAGAAAAGAAATCAGATGATTGTTGCAATGAAGTATTAAGCATTAATAATAATAGTAATGCAAAGAAAGTAACATTCACATTTTCAAATAAGAGTATATCTACTATAGAATGCTTTGACTCCAAGGATCAGCATGGAGTCATCAATTAACTTCTTCTTATTTTTTTTTCCAAAGTCTAAAAAATAGATAGTCTCCATCTTTTTTAACTGATTAGTAATATTCTGCGGTATACATATACCACAGTCTGTTGATCCATTCATGGGTTGCTGGGCACTTAGGTTGCTTCCACGACTTGGCAATTAGGAATTGAGCAGCAATAAATGTTTTTGTGCAAATGTCTTTGTGGTAAGTGGTTTTTATTCTTCTGAGTAGATAGTAATCCCTACCTAGTAATAGGATTGCAGGATCAAACGGAAGGTCTACTTTCATAACTTTGAAGATTCTCCATACTTCTCTCCTAAAAGGCTATATTAGTTTGCAATCACACCAGCAGTGTAGAAATGTCCCCTTCTCTCTACATCCATGTCAGAATCTAGTGTTTTTTGACTTTGTGATGTTGGCTAATCTTGCTCAGATGAGATGATATCTTTGAGTGGTTTTGATTTGCATTTCTCTGATGATTAAAGACTATGAGCATTTTTCATGTGTTTGGCCATTTGTCTGTCATCCTCGGAGAAATTTTTTTCAAATCTTTTGCCCACCTATAGAGAGGATTGTTTGCACTTTTCTTATTGTTTAACTTGAGTTTTCTGTAGATTCTAGTCATAAGGCCTTTGTCAGACTCATAACATGCAAAGAACTTCTCCCATTCTGAAGGCTGTCTGTTTGCTTTGTTTGTGGTACCCTTAGCTCTGCAAAAGCATTTTAGCCAGTAAACATCTTTTGATTCTTGAGAAAGCATCTAAAAACGTCTCCCCTCCCAAAGATATGTGTTGAACATGGACCAAACAACCTAGAATCCACCAGAAGGCAGACTGTATTCCCTGTAGCTGATATAATGTATCAGATGTAGATCTGAGTTATGCAGCCTAGGTTATTAATCAGCATAGATATCCGTTTATACACATACCAAAATTTAGTGATTAAATACAAAAGCAAATGTTTTTTTCTTCACACTGCCTTCCCTCTGCAGCTTGATGGAGGGCTCTTCTACTTACCGCTCCTGAATACCAGGCTAAAACAGGCTCCATTTTGAAGCATGCATTCCACAATAATCTTGGCAGGAAAAGGAGGATTTTTACAAGATTTTAAACAAGCAATTAAGTAACTGTAGCACAAAGTGATATACTTTTATTCTATTTAAAATTACTAGGATTAGTCAAGTTTGTTCAGAAGCCCTATCCTAAGTTGCCAGTCATTCCTATGAGCCTGGGAAGAGTTGAAAACTGTATATAAGGGAGAAAACTTGATCATTAAAATTTGCTAAGGTTTGTTTTGTCAACCATGTATCATATTTACTTTAGTCGTGTGTGTATACCTAAAGAATACACATTCTGCAGTTTGAGGGTGTAGTATCATGTAAACGTTAGTTTAGATTATTATTTTTCTTCAAATCTTAGAAGTTCTTACTGTTTTATTGTTTTCAGCATATTTATGTATGTTTCCCTTTGTTTTGTCCATTTGCCTTTGTGTATTTTGAAGCTGTTTCATCAGGTATATTACATTTAGTAGTATTAGTCTTTTTGAAGGAAGACTTTATTTTATCATTAGGATATGTCCCATTTTATCCTAGGGACTAGTCTTTGTGTTTAAGTGTACTGTACTTTTGTTATCACATGGCATTTTTTAAATCTTTTTACTTTTAACCTAACTGTACTTGTAGTTACACTGTATCTGTTGTAAATAGCATTTAGTTGTGGTATTGTTTCTAGAATGATGATATCTTTCCATAATCAAATTATTTGATTCAATTGTATATAATTTAAATTCTGATCTTTTTTTATTTTATATTTTATTTCATTTTTCTTTGCCTGTTTCCTGTTTTCTGACCTATTGTGCTAATTTTTCATTTTAGAGGCTCAGGAGACTTTTTATTGGATTTTCATTAAATTATAACTGTATACATTTATGGGGTACAGTGTCATGATTTGATATACAATGTGAAATGCTTAGGAGACTCTAAGTTGTTTTTGCATGCCTTTGGCTGATCTGGTTTTGAAAATGATACTCATTTTCTTGAGTCTAACCTCCTTCAGCAGGTTAGCATAGGGTATGGAGTCCATACGAAACCTAGCCAAAATGCAAAATACGGCAAACAGAAATGTGCACATTCTTTTCAAAAGCTTGCTTCGTATCTGTTAATATATCATGGGACAAAGAAAATATAGGCTAATCTCAGAGTCATAGTAAGAAACAACTTAAGCATGATAGATAGTGCATAGATAGAAAACGGGTAATAATAGATATTATCAAGCCAATTACTTTACCATATTTATTCATCTAATCACTTGATTTCTATTTTACCATTTCATATTTTGTAAAAAACCAGAAGAAATTTATTTACCCATTTTGGTACTATTATTACACATTTTATTTATCAATTTAATGAGGTTTCCACAATACATTTTAATAATAATATTAGGAGTAATATTACAATAATGTCATGAATAGTTTATATTAAACCATGTATTTATTCATGTATTTATTTTCTCTGATGGCCTTATTTTTTTCTGTACTCTAGATTTCCACCTAGACTAATTTTCCTTTATTTCTTATAGTGTGCATTTGCTGACATATTTTCTCAACTTTTTTTCTCAAACCACCTTTTATTTTAAATTTTTTTTGAAGAGCATGTTTAGGAGGTCATGTAGGTCAGTGTAAAGACCATTGATGTCAGTGGCCTCACAATCTGTTGTCTGATGAATGTGATCAGTAAACTTTGAGTGAAAAACTTTATCTTCCATAATGTGAGTAAGCATCATATAATCAGTTGATGACCTTAAGAATAAAAATGAAAGTTTCTCAAATAACAAGAAATTCTCAATATTTTAACATAGAAATTCTGATGGAATTTAAACACAAGACAGCAACATTAACTCTTACCTGAATTTTCAATGTAATCATCTTCCCTGCCTTATAGATTTTAGATTCTCCAGCCTCCACAAAAATGTGAACCATTCCTTAAAATAAATAATCTCTTTCAGTAGGAGACCGAGCACCAGGCTTATAGAAGCAGCCGCTGGTTCTTGAGGAAGGCGTTGGAAGCAAGACAATCTCCTAGCCACCATGGAGATGTATTGCAGCCCAGAGACAAGCCCTTAAGCAGGTGCGGGCATTAATGAGACAAGATGGGTCACTTGTTAGCAAGCAGGGGTTATATTTTGAACATTTGTAGTGTATATTTTGAACATTTGTGGTGCAGCAGGGTGGGAGTCAAGCCTACGGGGAAAGAGGGCGTAGTGACCATTAAACACGTGATGCTAGCACGTGGGCCCCCACATCTGTTGTATAATGTTTGAATAAAAGGCCATGACAGAGGGGAACCTGGGCTTCCCTGGAGATTGGGGAAGTATCCTGCAAGAGGCATGTACCTTCAATCCGAGTTACAGCTATTTTTATTCACGTGGTGACAGGGTGCCACAGAGGGCATTGACATCTTTCTCTTATGTTTTCTTTCTCTCTCTCTCTCTTTCTCTCATCTGTATGTGTCTTTATCTTTTTCTTTGTTTCTGTCTTTTTCTCATCTGTCTTAGTCCTTTGGCTCTATTTCTCTGGAGTATCCTATTATGTCAATCAAAAAACAAATGATGATACTAGTAAAACACCAATAGTAATACACTTTGTTAATAATACAGTGACTCATCCAACATTCAAATTAGAGGAAAAATATCCCCCTCCCAACTAAAAAGAAAAAAGAAAACATAGGATTAAAAATAAATGAGTATTTCAAATAGAATTACAAACAGAAGGCAATAATCATAAACACATCTGTTAATAGGTCTATAAATAAGGACTCTATATTTTGTTTCCTTCTCAAACTCTATTCATGTTTCATTCTATAGCTTTTGCTTTATCTCTTATAAATTGATGATTCTCAAATATATACTCTAAGCCAAAAACTCATATGAATGCTTTATTCTTGTTAAAATGCTCCTGTATATCTCCCTTGTGATGACTTATAGGACATTAAACAACATTTTTAAGCTAAATTCTTATTTCCATCCCTCCCTAACATGCCCCCCTTACCCTTCCCAAGAGGGGGAATATGTGTGCTAAAATCTAATCTTTCACACCCCTATGCCCCAAATTTTATGGGCAATTAATATTTTCCTTTTAGTAACACTACTTCATTCCCACTCTAATATATATTTTTAACTAAATTTTTCCTGATGACACTCTTGGCCAAGCCTTAAATCATTATGACTATAAAAATTGTGGGATAACTATCTCATAACCTCTAAGGTTATATTCTCTTCCCCTTCCACATTGCTACCTCTGTTAACTTTCTAAGTTGTAACACTGGTCCCATTGTTATAACATTTATAATACTTTTACCTATCTTCATTTTATTTTCTATAAATGTTAACTCTGATAAGTGAAATAGTGACAAGGAATGTGTTGCTTGACAGAATGTACTTGACAGAAACACATTGTTTTGTTGTTATTATCTTAATGAGAATGTAGTATCCTTTGGCCTATCCACTATGCCAAGGACTGATACTCCTGTTTCTCCTATATCCCTGGCTCTCTTATTTAGGCTGTTTTTTTTTGATTCCTGTAAGTACTGATTTCCCACACTCTTCTGCATGTTTACAAGGCTCTCCATGCTCTGACGTCTGCTTATTTTTATAACTTAACTACACCACTGTTTTCTCTTCCATTCACTTTGATCCTGATTCACAGGGACACCAGAGGGACTTTAATGTTCTGTAGATGCTATTTTGTTACATTATCCATCTTAGCACCTTCTGTGCTTTCCAAATTGAATTTGAATTGTATCTTTTTCTTACAACTCATATGCTTAGTGAAAAGCACTTCCTTTGCTAAAAGTATCAGTTATCAAAACATTTATTTGGCTTATATTCCTTCTAAAATATTCAAGGTGCAAAAATATGATCATATAATTTTTACTCATAGGTTCTAATGATTGTTATAAAAAGAAGACACTATTTAAATGATTTTCCATTACAATTGTTCAGAACAAATGAGATGCTACTTAACAAATACACAAAATAATTGCTTTCCTCTACTGGGACCATATTGACCTCTCGTTAGTCATTAACTCCAACATATCCCCTGTCTAGACAAAACAAAACTTCAACCCCACATGAATTTAAAAGGTTTATATTATATTATGATTATAATTTATAATATTATCTCCTCCTCTATCAGAATTTAATCTGTTCTCTTCAAAAATATGATAGATATAGACATTTATATATTAATAGATTTGAAATATAATACTACACATTCAGCAATGTTAAAATCTCCATTCAACAAATTAGGGAGGAGGCTCAGTGGCTAGGGCACCAACCACATACACCAGAGCTGGTGGGGTTAAATCTGGTCTGGGCCTGCAAAATGACAATGAAATTGCAATAAAAAGTACCCAGGCATTGTGGTGGGCGCCTGCAGTCCCAGCTACTTGGGAGGCTGGGGCAAGCAAATAGTTTAAACCCAGGGATTTGAGGTTGCTGTGAGTAGTAGCACCACAGCATTCCACGGAGGGTGACAGTGACATTCTGTCTCAAAACAGACAATCTGAAATATTTTCATAAAATAAAAAAAACAAACAGACAAATTAGGGAGGAATAGTACTGTGTTAGCTAAAAGTAAAGCAAAATAAAAACCTTTTCTGTATATTCTATCTTTGCATGAGGAAAATTCATTTCTTAGAACATGGATGGGAATAAAACTGAGTATGGTGTCGGTTCAGTCAATTGATACAAAATTCAAATCCAATAATCACTGACCTTCAAGGAATATAGAATGATTCTGCAAATAGTTAATTTACCTTGGAACTAAGGAATCAGAAAGAAATCATTTAAATACAAAGATTCAACACTATCAAATAGGTGTTGGATATGTACAGGAAAACATAAACGTTGGTGGCTAAGATATTAGAAAAAAATGGTATTGATTCTTTTTTTCCCTTCACTCATATAGTATACTTTTATATTAGCATAGCATTTTTAAAAGAAAATAGGAACTAGCATCAGATAATAATCAAATCCAGGTTCTATTTTTTTATATGAGGTATAACAATTAAGTTTGTAAACCCATCTAGAAAAAGTGCTACATATCTCACAGCTGAATATCACTACAGTCACCTCTGAATGTTCCCTTTGGGAAGCTATGCACACACACCAACGCCTACTCCACCCTCCAAAGTAACTTTGTTTTTTTGTTTTGTTTTATTTGAGACAAAGTCTCTCTCTGTCACCTTTTGTAGAGTACCGTGGCTCATAACTCACAGCTAACTCAAATTCCTGGGCTTAAGTAATTCTCTTGCCTTAGGCTCCCAAGTAGCTGGGACTACAGGTGCGTACCACAACATCCAGATATTTTTAGAGACTGCTCTCACTCTGGCTCCAGAAGATCTCCAATTGTGAGCTCAGGCAATCCACCCACGTTGGCATTCCAAGTGCTGGGATTACAGGCATGAGCCATCATGCCAGGCCAAAGCAACTTTGGAACTCTCTTTCTGGAATACCCATGAAAGCTGTTATTGTATTACCTTGATGTCCTGAATGTCATCAAAATGTCTCCCTTTCTATATTTTTTTTATCTTTGAGTAAACAAAAAATTCACTGAGGGCCATATCAAGTGCAAAGGGAGGTTGGTTCAGTACAAGTATTTGTTTACTAGCTAATAGCTCCAGACAGTGCCATGTGAGTTGGTGCATTGTTATGATGCAACAGCCATGGGTTGTTGGCCAAGATTTTCAGTTAAGATTTCCCTATTTGGGGCAGTGCCCATAGCTCAGTGGGTAGGGCATCGGCCACATACACTGAGGTTGCCTGTTCAAACCTGGCCGGGGCCAGCTAAAACAATAATGACAACCGCAACAATAACAATAACAAAAATAGCTGGGCATTGTGCCAGCTACTTGGGAGGCTGAGGTAAGAGACTCATTTAAGCCCAAAAGTTTGAGGTTGCTGTTAGCTGTAATGCCAGTCTAACTCTACCATAGTGAGACTCTGTTTCAAAAAAAAAAAAAAATGCCTGTTTCTCTGTCAATATTTACTTGGTCTGCTATACTTCTAACAGTCAGCCAATGATTTTAATGCACAATTCAACATTTTTTTTGGAAGGTTATTGTCAGTTCTGCTCATTACTGGGCACCTTGACCTTTCTTCATCAGTGACACCTTCTCTCCCCTCAGAAAAAAAAAAGTTTAACCTGTTTGTACACTGCTGTTTTTTTCATGGCATTATCTCCAAGTGTGGACTAACATGTCCCGGATTTTATTTCTACTTTTGACAAGTTTAATGTGAAATTTAGTTTGTTTGTTGCTCTAATTTTCCCAAGTTTTCTCAAAACAGTGTACAAAAACACACAATAATGAACACAATTCAGCAACATTTCAGCACACGTTGTCATGTGAGACACTGACATCTGAGGCTGTGAAACCTCACCAAATTGTTTGTGTAGTGTTGCCAGTGCAAGTGTGTTGCAGCCCATACAGTCTATGGCGAGGCTAAGAAACACCCACCTATACAGCTCAATAATTCAACAGCTGGGTGGAAAGGGCGTGGGGAGGGATTTAGCTCTCCTAACAAGCATGAGAGCTCGCGAGATGAGAGCAGTTGTGAATTGGCAGTCCTACACCTGTGGTGTTGAGAGGCACGACATCAGCCTTATATTAGGCTGGAGGAGAAGGCAGTCAGGAGCATGTACATTCTATCACGGACTCGCTACTCTGACTCTGTCTCTCCTGCCTGCAGAAGGCCAGCACAGCATCTTTCTGCCGAAGATTACCAAGCTCTGCTAAAGACTAAGATCTATCTATCTAAGAAGACTGCTTTATTCTAAGACTCACACACTCTCTCTCTCCTGCTGAAGTAGATAGCCCTCAGGCACCTAAGAGAATCTGTACCAGAGCAAGGTAACTAACTTAGTGGTCCATGTCTGGAACCAAGTTAAGCTGGCCAGTCCTGGGCCCTGACAAGTGGTGTCAGAAGTGACATTTGACATAAGTGCATGGTGGCAAGTTCACAAACTTAACTGTTAGACCTTGCGTGTTATATCCATACATAAAAGTGAAAACATATTTTCACTATATATATATATATATATATATTCATTTATAGGAAGAATACTAACATTTTGTGCAAGTTAATTTAATTGGTGAACGAAGTTTTGGAAAGCATGTCATATTCTACATGATTATAATCTAGATTTTTAAAATATTTTCTTAAGGGGTAAATAGAAAAATAAACATTTAAGCATTAAAATATTCAGCATTCTTGACTAAATTACTTAGAATTCCATCAGTTTTCTTATCTAAAATTAACTGACAGAACATCTACTTTGAAGAACAGTTGTTTAGATATATGACACTTTTCTAAAATATCACTTAATAAGCTTATATAATCATAAAAATGAATGTTAATAAGCAACTGTATTCACAATCTGTATTTATTGAGTATCTCCTATGTCAAAGGTGCTGCTTTAAGTACTTGAGGATTACTGTGAAAGGGTTTTGGGACTGAGACCATAGTTGAATTTATTATCAAGAAAAGAATACAAAATTGCAAAACTAAGGGAAATAGAAATATACATGAAGTGATAAATAGGTGGAATTTATAGGCATTATTGATTTAGGTTGTACCTATAGTTGTGGGTTTAGAAAGCCAAAGAGGTATTATATGCTACTGGTTTTCCCAAGGGCTATCTGAGCAGTGAAGACATCATTTTCAAGACAGATCTAAATTAATTTTTTATTACATCTAAAGTGAGAAGATAAAACTTCCCCCATTGCTTCATATCAGACAGAGCAAAATAGGCCTCTCACATATGAAACTATCTCCAAAGAACAGACAACTCATTTAGTAAAATAGAGTTGCAACATTCAATGACGGAGATAGCATTCCTTTGTTGATGAGTAAAGCAATTAGTCAGTATGTTCAGGGAAAAATAATATCTCCTTAGTAATGGAGTGTTTAAAGATTCTTAACTTAAAAGGAATCTTCAAAGATATATAAAAAGGTTTTTAATTGTGTGTATCAATTATACCAAAAATTGATACAAGAACATTTAATTTTCATTTCAAAGGAGAATGAAAGAACGTAAGTGTGGTCATGGAAAGGAGGATAATTGATTAATTCTAAAATAGAAGACGGTCTCATTGTAGCATTGCCTTTCAAAAGATATACAAGAGTTGTTTAGAAAGTATGAGTATCATATCACAATTTTATTGCACATTTTACTTAGTCTACATGTCTGTTGTAGAGATTACTAAAATTATTCATCAAAAGGGCGATAAAGTGAGACTCTGTCTCTACCAAAAAAAAAAAAAAAGTGGATTTTAACTTATTTCCCTTTTTCTGAAAAATACCCTGTGCTTCACCACAGGGGTACTTTTCAGTTCTCAGTACTTTTCTGACCCCCAAATTCTGGCAAGTACTGGTCTTATTACCACTGCTATAGCTTTGCTTTTTTTCCAATATTAAAATTATAATCATATATTATTTAGACTCTTCATACTAGTCTTTTTCACTTAGTAAAATTATGAAGGACTAACCATGAGAAGTCTGCCAGAATTCTAATCTCTATTCCTTTTCAGGTCTGGTGGTGGTTTCATTTTATTTCTATTTTGTTTACCTGTGTAATTTTTGTCTCTATTTTATTTTTGATGCTTTCTCTTTCTGTTTTGGTTTTTGGCAGCATGTATGTCTTCCCAAGTTACAGACATTATGTTCCCAAGGATAGAATTTGGGGGAGGAGGTTGGGGGGATCAATCCTGCTTGGTCTTCTCTGAAATTCCTGGATATGTGATTTGGTGTGTGGCATTACTTCTGGGAGGTTGTGGATGATTATTGCTTCCAATATTTCTTTTATTTCTTCCTTTCTTTTTCTTTTTGTGTTACAATTATATGTCTGCTATGAGCTCTGAAATTGCCTTATAGACCTTGAATGTTTGTTCTGTTTTGTTTTGGTTTTTTTTCTTTTTGCTGTTTTTGCCTTTGCATTTTAGTTTGGAAGATTTTTATTGCCTGTCTTCAAGTTTGTCAATTCTGCTCTGGCAAGCTCGGTCTACCTTTAAGCCCATTAGAGCCATCTTTATTTCTTTCTTTCTTTTTTTTTTTTTAGTTCTAACATTTCATTTTGATTCTGTCTTAAAGAGTTTTCACTCTGCTTAAATTGCCCATCTGTTCTTATACACTGTCTACCTCTTTTGCCATTAGAGCTCCTAACACATTATTAGTCACAGCTATTTTCAATACTGAGTTTGAATTCAGAAAATTTTACAACACCCGTGTCGTATGTGAATTGTTCCTTATTTTGTCCAGTTCAGCGTATTTGTGTGTGTATGTGTGCTCTTACCTTTCAACATGCCTTGAAATTATTTGTTGAAAGCCAAACATGATGTATTGGGTGAAAGAAACCAAAGGAAATCAACTGTCAGTGGTAGGTTTTACGTTAATCTGGCTAGAGTTTTTTATGTTTTATGTTGGACATATTTGTAAGT
Source organism: Arctocebus calabarensis (assembly GCA_963573935.1). Classification (NCBI taxonomy): domain Eukaryota; kingdom Metazoa; phylum Chordata; class Mammalia; order Primates; family Lorisidae; genus Arctocebus; species Arctocebus calabarensis. Next base: position 36,678 of record CAUYON010034855.1, read on the forward strand.
TCTAGTAACTTTCCATTTTCTCTAGTGCCCTTATTTTCAGCGCTCCTATTGACTTGGGGCTTCCACAAATACTCTCCTGAGAGTTGGAACTTTTTCTGCTGTGATGCAATATTATTGTATCAGAGCCCTGCTTTTCTGGTGGAAGGGTACCTTTGAGGGGAAGTATTCTGTAATCTTATGATTAAATAGATCTTAGTCTTTTAGTGTGCTGTATTCCTAGGATGACCACCCTAAGTTTTTCTCAGCATTTTTCTTCCCCTAAAATGAGACAGAAAGGCACCAGAGGGTGGACATTAAAAGGCAAAACAACAACAACAACAAAACAATAATAATAAAAGTGTCCTTTCTCCATGTAGGATAAAACTCTGGGAAACTTCTTCCAGAAAGTAAGATTTTGCTATGAAGAACTGTCTCAGTGGTCAGGTGTGGTGGCTCACTCTGTAATCCTAGTACTCTGGGAGGCCAAGATGACTGGATTTCCTGAGATCAGAAGTTCAAGACCAGCTTAAGTAAGAGCAAGACCCCATCTCTACTAAAAACAGAAAAATTATCCTGGCATTGTGGCCAGCGCCTGTAGTCCTGGCTACCCAGTTTGAGGTTGCTTTGTGCTATAATGTCACAGCACTCTACCCAAGGCAACAAAGTGAGACTCTGTGTCAAAAGAAAACAGACTATCAAATCAAAAAAGAACAGTCTCAGTGTAGTTCATAATTACTTTTTTTCCTCCCCTTGCCAGAGTCAAGAACTAGGTCATAAAAATTTAGCGTGTTTCTTGCTAGGGGTAAAGTCCAACTTTACTAAGGGTTTCTCATTCTCATGCTAATCCAAATGCAGATTTCAATAATTTATCATAATAGCTACTTCATTGTTGCTGTCAGTTATTGGCTCCAGCAACTTCAGCTCCACCTACGCATATCTTAGTGGCGATTTTCTGCATTCTTCTGTTACTACACATTTTGACATCAGGGTTTGAACTGTAACTTTAAGTCTCTGATAGGTTGAAGAAAAGTCTTGATTTCCTGTTTGTTCTGTCTTTACGTTGTAAGGATGCGAATGATGGCTTTAAAAATTTTATACACATCAGAACTGAAAATAGGAGGCTGGTTACTCTTTTAAAACCCCTTTTCTACTAATTTTATCATTTATATCATTTCTAGTTCAGTTCAGTTGATTTATTTTCTTTTCATTGTGGGCCTTGTTTTTCTTCTTCTTTGTAAGTCTGATGAGATTTTTATAATTCTGTGTGTGCTCTTTGATTTATATGGTAAAAAAGTACACACAGAATTTACCTTACTTTAAAGCCAATTAGCTCCATTTCTGAAGAATTTCCGATTTCCTTGTCTGATGCGTTGTGAATTATGGGATGTTCTATCGTGGTAAGAGGTCTGAGAATTTTGATCTTTGTGCATTTTCATCGTGTGACAAGGGTCCATCTGTGGATTGTTGAAGGTACCCTTCTATGAAGCTCTCTCCTTTCCAGTACTCCAGCAGCCTTGAATCTTATGGAACCTTCCATGTGGGAGATAGCTGCAGAAATCACCAGTTTCTAGCTGAGTTCTTCCTTCCTGGGCTTCAGTATGGAATTTCTCTCCAGATCGTTCACTATGACAATTAAGGGGCTTGGTGGAGTTCCCCGGGCTCTGTAACAAGTTACCACAGACTTCGGTGGTTGAAAACAAACAAGTTTATTGTCTCCCCAAGTTCTGGAGGCTTAAAGTCTGAAATCGAGGTAGTAGCAGGCTGATCTCTCTGGAAAGAAAGTTGTCTTGCTTTTGTAGCTTCTGGTGGTTCTTGGCAAGTCTTGGTACTCCTTGTCTTGTGGTGGCAAAACTCTAGTCTCATGTCCTTCATCAAGTATGGGTTTCCCCATTTATTTCTATGCCCAAATTTGTCTCTTTTATAAGGACATTGAAATAGTGGTCACCCTAACTCAGTATGATCTCAACTAAAATTGCTTACAAACACCCTCATTTCAAATAACGTCACAGTCACAGATTCCAGGCAGACGTGAATTTTGAAAGATTATTCAGTTCATCTCAGGGTTTGATTTGATTCCTTTCTCCCACGAATCACTGAAAACACTGTTACTTCATTTAGTTTTTTGCCAATGTTTCAGTGGTTTCAGGTAGAAGTATAAATTTGGTTCCTTTTGCTTTAATTTAACCAGAAGGAGAAATTCTCTCCTCATCTGTTTACCTAGAATAGCTTCTATGTTTTACTGGGACTCAATGCACAATTTTTCCTTAAGAAAATGTCTCACTGCCAGAAACATGGCTTAAATAGATAACATGAAGTTAACGTATCAAAATATCAAAAAAATTGTGGTGGGAAAATGTAATGCCTGACTGCTTCTAAGTTGAATCTATATACTTAGAGAAATTCAGAGAGTTATAGTGAAATAAAATGTATGAATTGAGTTGTGCTTTGAGAAGGCAAAGTACACATTAGATGGATACAGTGGGAGAATACCAGAAAGTAAAGATTTCAGGAAGGGTTTCCTAGAGCACTCTAAAACCCTGAACCACTATTAGGCAGTGTGATTGCAAAGAAAGAATAAAGGCCAAGTCACTGTTAAGGTTAGATTGTGAAAAGAAAGCATTACAGGCTAGAACAACATAGTGGCCACAGCTGAGTGCTGAATAAACTCTGCTATAATGAATTAATGATGACAGTGCTAGGGATTATTTCCTGAGATCTACTCATAGCTCCTTAGGAAACAATAAAATGAAGTAAATCACAGCTCATGTTGAATTCATAACACAACTGTAACTAACATATATTTTTACTCACACATAGAATTCCATAATGTCTTTCACTCGAGACTCTGTCTTTTCTTTTTTCTAGTATGTCAAAATTTTGTAACATAAAGAATCTTTGACTGAGTCATTGTGTGAATTTCAAAGTGAAGACAAAATATTGTCAGTGAGTGGCCCACTCCTTTAGATGTCTAATAAATTTTCAGATTTTAAAGTTAGGACATGGTTTACGTATTTATTAAGACCTTTTCTTTAGCAATATAGAAAATCTGACAGTGTATGAAATACAGAAGTTGACATTTCATCACTGGAGGAACATTATTCTTGTTTAAAAATGAATCCAGAAATTTGATTCATGTAACTTTTCACAGAATGATTTTTCATGTCAGAGGAAAAGGTAACTAGAAAAATCATTTTATTAATAAAATGTAAATATAACTTACCCAGAATTTGGAGTATTTTTAGAGGTGACTATATCAAGATCTATTTATTGGAGGAATCTGTAAATCCATCCAACTAGCTAGATTTCCTAAACTCCCAGCTCTAACAAATTTCAGTATTTATTTTAGTAAGCAGTCTATTGTGATTCTAGCTTGGCTCTTCATTGGTATTTTATTGAAACATAAAAAGTACAATGTATTAAGTAATACACTGTATACAGATTATGTTAGAGATGATAAGATACACAAAGTTTATGGTAATGGGAATGAGCTGTATATTCTTTTAAAGATTTCTAATTACTAAAAAAAATACTGAGGATAAACAAAAATGTGTTTTTTAATTCAGAACACTCAATGAATAAACATAGATTTCTAACATTGCACTTATAAGGCACTGTGACAAAGACTCAAATATTTGCAAAACACGGATTTCAAAGAGGATGGAGTCTTAATTTTCCCTAATCCAGAAGGCATATCCTTTACAATTATAATTTGTGTCCTCAGCAATAAGCATGTATTCTTCTAGCAGAGATGTGGGTGAGGTATGGGGAAGGATGAGAGAACAGAAGATACCAAAGCATGGAGGAATAAAGTAGCTCCTATTCAGGGAAGTGCAGAAACACAATGTGTAAAGAGTATGGGGGAAAAATAACAGATGGTAAGACGAAAAGCATGTTGAAGGCAATAGTGAAGGATCTCATATGATATGTTGAGAAATTTAAATGCTAATAAATACAATGGTGCCCAGTGTGAGGGATTATGCATGAACATATCAAACGCATTTATCACACAACATAAAAGTATTTTTTGGCTATTAAAAGTGAAGAAGTAGAAGAAGGAAATAATCACACATCTCTCCAATCTTTCTAGTTAACATAGAGAAAATATATATATATTTATATATATATATATATATATATTTTCTCAAGCTGTCACCCTGGATAGAGTGCTGTGGCATCACAGCTCACAGCAACCTCCACTTCCTGGGCTCAAGCGAGTCTCTTGCCTCCACCTCCCAAGTAGCTGGGACTACAGATGCCCACCACAACACCCGGCCATTTTTTGGTTGCAGCAGTCATTGTTGTTGGCGGCCCGGGCTGGATTCGAACCCCCCAGCTCAGGTGTACGTGGCTGGTGCCTTAGCCCATTGAACCACAGGTGCAGAGCCAAGATAGAGACAATATTATATTAAGTAATATTTTAAGTGAATGTTTACAAATAAATCATGTTTCTAATTTGTATTTTGTAAGTAAGGTAAATAATCATGCAAAAATTTAACAGAACAAAAAAAGTCATATTATAGATAAATAAATGTGAGTGAGATTTAAATTATCCTTAATTATTTTTAAATCCACATGATTCAGAAAAATAAGAAGCTATATATTTTCTCCTTAACTATGTATTCAGGAAACCTACCTTTTTCAGGGACATATATTGAGAAATATAGAGACTGATGTGGAAAATCATGGGCTCATGAATTACTAGATCTTATCATGTCTCCTGCGTAACTATTATTTACCTATTCCTGCCAATATAGATTTACATATAATTTGATTGAATTTGCCATAATAATTTGCTCATAGGCTTTAGAAATGTTTAGTCTCTATACTGAGCTTCGGAGTTGAAAAGTGGAATGCATTTGTTGTCTGAGCTTAGAGGTCAGAACTTGTACCAGTAAAGGATAATTGTAGCTCCAGAAGGGAGAACTAGGAAACAAAAAGTGTGTGTAACTGGAATAGTTCAGCAATGAAACAATTTCTTCCTCTGTGATAGTGTGTTTGCAGATTCAAATCCTACATGAACTCTAATGTTGCTAATGGTTTTTAAATCCCATGAAATAGAAATTATCATTTGAAAAAAGGGTATTCATCTAGAATAGTGGTTCAATGTTTATGTCAAATTTTAACATGAATGAAAAATTTCAAATTGTCTTCACAAAGTCCTCTAATTATTTTGATTTTTCGAATAGCCATTATAATGTTTCTTTTGTTAATATAGAGGATGTTTTCACTCAATCCCCATAATATTTCACAAATGAATAATGGAGACATTTAAAAACTTGAACCTCACGGGCTTTGTGCTACTTCTGGTAATAGATAACACTACTGAATATTTATTATGTTGATTTAGTATTTTATGATTTTCAAGGTATTGTGACAATGAAGTTACACGTGTGCATGTGTTCATTTGGCATTAAATGAATTAGTTATGTGTACAAATTTGCTTCTAAAATATATTAATATGTTTTGTCTCTGTTCTAATTTGAAAACGTTTTTACATATATTTGACATACAATTTCTAAAAACTCTGGAAGTCTACATGGAGTATGTCATTATTAACTATATTATTACAGAAGATGATTATGATACTTAGTTTCAGTATGTCTTTTTAGTATTTATTTATTTATAAAGACACTGACTTGGAAAGAAGGTTGGAAGGAAGAAAGGAATACATTTTAAATGCACTAACATCCCACACAATTAGCAGTCCACTTTCCTAAGAACACAGGTATAAAAACAGATTTGACGAGGATAAATGAATCCTTTCTTTTTCTAAATTTAGTTGCTCACTACATTAGTAATGCCATCAATAGTATGATTAACAGCAGAGCTTTCATCTCATGCTAGGAGCTGAGGTTTCTTTCTGAGTTTTTTCTTTGATTGTGCTGCCTTATTTGGTGTTACAAATCAATGCTCCTGCAGACATAGGGGAGATTAGATCTTAATGTTTTACCTGTGGACCAAGAAATGTAAAATAAAACCCAAGAGGGTGGCTGGCATACCCTGATTAATAGTGTGCATTCTTTTTCTTCTCACGTTGGTTGGTATATATTTTAATGAATGAAAATGTAGCATAAGCATTCACCTTCACAGGATTGAGGTTTTGTGGTCCTACTCTTTATCTCATTGACATGGTATTTATCCTATCTCATAAGAGCAAAGACATTACCTCCCTTAATAGTTTATGTTAATTGACACTCATTTCATTTGAAAAGAAATGCATTTATATCTTTGAAGATTAATATAAACAAAGAAAATATTAAAAATTCAAAATCATGTAAGTAGATGTTTAAAATATTATTACTTTATAAATCCACTTTATAGAGGTATATATTCCATGAAATACAAATAAAACTCACTCACTTAAAAGTACAGATTTAAAGAATTTTGACAACTGTGTATGTACATCTAGTAAGTCACCATCCCAGTCATATGATGTGGTTTTACGTTCTACCAAAAAGTTTCAATATGTCCTTTTGGAATCCATATTCCTATTCCTATACAAGCTCAGGCTTTCTGCCACCACAGTTTAGTTTTGTGTGCTGTAGACAGCCACATCAATACGATGCCAACAGTGTGTGAACGTTTCAATTGGCTCACATCCTTGCCAATACGTGGTATCCACATTTCACCAAGGAGAAGTGATTTGAGCATATTTGTGCTATTTGATTGTATGATAGATATTTTACAGATATTTGTGTATCTTAATTTTGAGGTCTACTTCATTTTTTTGTCATTCTTTACTGTACTATTCTTCTTCTTCTTCAGCTTAATGAGATTTTTACACATATTGATTGCAAATGTCAAAGATGCACAGGTCACATAGGTTATAAGCTATTTTTAGATCAATTTTGATAATAACATGGTTAATAACGTCACGTTTTCAGGCATATGGAAGTTCTGCAGATTGTTCAATTTACATGCTTTTGTAGTTTTTTTTCTTTTTTAAGCTTAGAGAGTTTTAGGTGGTGTATAAGCAGCCTGGACTTCTAACCCAAACTGAAAGCATCTCCTTCCCTGGTACCGTGCCTTACGAGTTTCTGACTTCCTAGCCCACCTAAATTTAATCATCATTTCCACAACAAAGAAAATCTTTTTGGCTTGGCGTGGTGGCTCATGCTTGTGATCCTAGCACCCTGGGAGGCTGAGGTGGGTGGATTGCTCTGAGCTCAGGTTCAAGACCAGAAAGATCCAGAGTGAGACCCCGTCTCTACTAAAATAAAACCAGGAGTTCTGGCAGGCACTTGTAGTCCCAGCTACTTTGGAGGCTGAAACAAGAAAATAGCTTAAGCCTAACTAGTTGGAGATTGCTGTGAGCTATGACACCACAGTACTGTATTGAGGGCCACAAAGTGGGACTCAGTCTCAATAAAAAATAAAGAAAGAAAGAAAGAAAAAAAAGCAAATATTTTTGGTTTTGTTTTGGTGTATTTGTCTGCACTAAATTCCTGAGACTGCCCTCAGAGAGAAAGTTTGGGTGGTTATGGTTCTGATTAAACCCAAGACAGTGTGCCTTACCTTCCAGGTAACATAGACTGAGGGTAATCCTAATTCTTGGAAAACGATTATATATATATGTATACACACACACATATGTGTGAGCATGTGTATATATGTACAAACTAAAACAGGATATAAACATGTCTTGACTATTGCACTAATAGATTTAAATATTTTGGAATATGAAATTTACATTCATCAAACATGTTTCTAGTTTAGATAGATAAATCGTATTACAAATTTTGTAGAAAATAAGAAAAAAATTTAAAATTTTATGGTAGGATTAAGACATTTCTAAAATATGCACATATAATAAATATTTGAACTATTTTAAAATATAATAAATATTCAATTTTTGTTATTGTTATTTGATAAAAAACAAATCTAATAAACAGTTTTCAATTTCAAATTTTGCATAAGGTAGATCTTGAAATGCAAACATGTTGATTTTTAACCTGATTAGGAAAAACTATCAATAAAATTGTATTATCCAAATCCTAAACAATATAAAAAAAAATACCGATGACTTTCCCAATCCATCCTAAAATAATGATGATGACGACACTTCTCACTTCACCTATTTATCATCAACTTAATTGTTTCGCACGTCTGTATTATTATATGTGTCTGCATTGCTTTAATGCAATAAATAACTGTATTCAACAGTTTTAGTTGCTAGAGTTCTTTCTTAGACAGATTATCTGTGTGATCTTTACAATTCATCTAGCCTTAATTTTTATATGTGTACAATAAAGAATCGGGGCCCTATATCTTTAAGAACTTTCTGGCTGGGCACCTCTAGCTCAAGCGGCTAAGGCGCCAGCCACGTACAGCGGGGCTGGCGGGTTCAAATCCAGAGCGAACCCGCCAAACGACAATGACAACTATAATCAAAAAATAGCTAGGCCTTGTGGCGGGCACCTATAGTGCCAGCTACTTGGAGGCTGAGGCAAGAGTATTGCTTACACCCAAGAGTTTGAGGTTGCTGTGAGCAGTGACTCCACTGCACTCTATCAAGGATCAAGGGCAACAGCTTAAGACTCCATCTCAAAAAACAAAAAAAAACAAAAAAACCCCAGAGCTTTCTAACTCTGGATTTCTGATTTAAGAATACCTGTATATTTCCATATTTGTGGATTTTGTGATAGTCATTAAGACAGCATTACAATATGTGAGGTAATAATTTGTTAAAAGTGTACCGTGCCCTTCCCTTGTATTAATCATTAAAGATAAGTTGTATTTTGTGAAAAATAAGGAAAGCAATATAAAAGAACAAAGGAACCAAATTAATGTGTGAACACTTGCTCTTCCTGGTTGACCTGGACTTTGTTTAAGTATAGGATATCCTACAGTGTAATTTTGCTTTTGAGACTTTATTCACACTTTTTAGGCAGTAACAATGATATAGCTTCTAATAAGGGATTTGGATGTGATAGAAGTGCAGCAAAGCAGTTAGTTCTACCAATTAGATAAATGTTGTGGAAAGTGAATCTCCTACCACCCTGTGGTGGTTTAGAATCATTGCATATTAGCATACTTCATTTAACTGGCTGAACTTAATTGATGCTTTCCCAACGAATTTGCATATCAAGTGATATTTATCATGCATTAAAAAAGCACACAACTGAACCAAGTGTCCTGACCATTTTTATTTAAGAGGGGCATACTGCTACATATATAGACAAATTCTTAGATTCAGCACCAGAATATAGCTTTCTCATCATTAATAATCAGTAGGCCACAGATCATTTAAATTATACTTTATCATTTTAGAGATGTCTCAAACAGATTATCACACTAAACTCAATTTCCACACTGAATTATCTAGGAGAAAATAATCCCTTTTGGAATTTTTGTGAGTTCTATTTATCCTCTATTATTGTTTCAGTTTCATTTTTGGATCAAGATAAATGCATTTTTCTTCCAAAGAAAGAAATAAGAAATATTGTTTAAGATTACTTAGTATTACTGAATGATTTAGAAGAGCTTATATGATTTATGTTCTTATATGACTTTTGTTCAAATGCTTTATTGAAAGCCTAATGACAGGATCAGCCCCCATAGCTCAGTGGTTACTGACTGGCCGCGTATACTTGGGTTGGCAGGTTCCAATCCAGCCTGGGACTACTAAAACAACAATGACAACTACTACAAATAAATAGCCCAGTGTTTTGCAGGTGCCTGTAGTCCCAGCTGCTTGGAAGGCTGAGGCAAGAGAATCGCTTGAGCCCAAGAGTTTAAGATTGCTGTGAGCTGTGATGCCACAACACTCTACTGAGGGCGATGGAATGACAGTCTGTCCCCCCCCAAAAAAGGATAGTGACAATAAACTGCTATGCATTTAATTTATATTTATAAGTAATTATTAACCACTTATCATAATCAAGGTATTGTGCTGGCTGTTGTCATACAAATAACCTTTAGAAGTCATTATGTTTGCTTAATTAGAGGGGTCTCAAACTCAGACAATATCTAGACAGATAAAACACGTGAATGGTGTAAAAAAAAGTGAAAACTGAAGTTGTTTGAAATGCTCATGTTTGGGTAAAACATTTGTAATACTGTTTTCAGTTCATGGTTTTCTGTAACTATGAAAACTGGACATGGATTATGTGTCTTTTGTTTTCTGTCTTTCTATTTGCCTTGCCCATATCCTTTTACTATTTTCCTCACTTCCCTGGTATCTTTCTAAACTATAGCTCTGAAGCAAAGCATGACATCCTATGCCAGGGCAATTTAGGTACATAGAATTACCTTTTTCTTAGATGATGTGTATCTAAAGATAAATAAAAATTTAAATTAGAATATGCAACAGATATATGGCATATTTGAATACTTAAAATGGCATGTTTCCTCTGACTCTAGCATCAGACTTCTATATAAAGGTATACTTTCTAAAAAATCTATCCCCATATTTATTGTCAGAAAATGACTAAAATTAGAATCCTTTCTTGGCAATTGGAGAGTAACCATACATGTTTTTTATTATAATTGTTGTTTATATACCACTTATTAGCTCTCTTTAGTAAGAACAGAATACCATTGTAATCTAGAAATTACAAAAGTCTCCTCTACCATTTTCTTTATCCTTTTAATTCCTTTGATAATGAGAAAAACAGAATTAAAATCATATATGCAATGTTACAACTTATTTGTCTCTATTACGGATTCCATTAGTATGTCTCAAAATTCACTTTCTTCTGCCTTTTTAAAATTTTCAGTGGTCTTTCAAGAACATCAATTGTAAGTAAATCTGGAGAATTTGCATCAATCCTAGTCTAATAGACTTGCTAATTTCTTGAATACCATAGCTTAAATAGGACCATATATGAAGTGGCCTTCTCAGACTAAATAGTCAGTCTCTACCTTTTGCTACCTCAGAACATAATCAAACCTTGGAATTGAACTAAGAAAACAAAATATTTATTTAAAATTACCAATGACAGTATGAGCTGCTCATGTTCACTTTAGGTTATATGAGCATTACAGGCTAGATTAAAACCAAATGGTTTCCTTAGAACAAGCAGTCAAGAAGTGATGCAGATATTTGGAAGAAAGTCATTATTTTATTTTCCCTTGTTTTAGGCCTTTCCCTTTATTATTTTGCTTATTATTTTAGTTACTATTCATAACAACTTTTTATTTATGATTTTTTTCATGTTTTCCATTACTTTATTTCTTTAAGTTCAATATACAAATATCCATTGTATACCATTAACAATTAGAGAATTATAGTTAACATGACAACACAAAATATGAAATACATAGAAATAATTTTTCAGAAATATGTAGCATTTTTACATGGAAAATTTCTAATTATTATTGAAAATATATAAAGACATATCTGTATATATTGCAAAATTGTTATTAAGGATTATTAGACATTTTTAACAAGAAATGCACTGCCTATATAATATTTATGCATAGTTGTCTGTATCCACTGTGGCACCCCAGCACCACTCAATAAAAGCAGCTGGGAACACTGATTGAAGGTACAAATGCAAGAGGGGAGGCTTCCCATATTCCAGAGAAGCCATCTCTGCCATGGTCATTTATTGAAACATTATACAACAGGTGTGGAGGCCCACACGCTATGTGCTCTTTCTCCCCAGGCTCGATTCCCTCCCTGCTGTACCACCAATGTCCAATGTATAACACCTGTTTGCTAAGGAGGGACTGATCTTAACTCATTAACACATGCAGCGACTTGAGGCCTTGTCTCCAGCCAGCAAAACATCTCCATGCCAGCTAGGAGACTGTCCTGTTCTCAGGGCTTCCTTCAAGAGCCAGGGGCCACGTCTATAAGCCGGGTGCTAGGTCTCCTACACCTAGTAAATGAATGATTAAAACTTCAAATTCTGAAAAGTAGTCAATGAAGAAATATTCTTGTGTTGCAAAAGTTCAGTGCCAAAAAAAATAAATGTCATGCTTATTTTGATGAATATACTTTCAAATGCTTTTGAAAAATATGTCAGAAAATGAGTATAAGGTTAAGGCCTATAAGAACCTGCTTAGTGTTGCCTAAGTTGTATCATATGAAACATTGGTCTCTTTCTTGCTTATCTCCTTTTTTCATACCATACATAGGGTATTTTTAACAAATGGTGCATTTTGACTTATAGATATGCTGTAACATTATCTAGTTTCATGTTGGTTGGTAAATAGGCTAATTTAGTTAATTACTTTTGAAAATAAAATTGCAGTAATATTCCTTTCCCATGTGTGTATGGTTATGTGTGCATATTTCTGTAAAATTAATTCTTATGAGTAAAATTTCTGAATAAAGACATAAGCAAACTTTTCCATTTGAAGTAATTTCCAGTTATCTTACAGATAAGTTTCCTCAATATATACATATAGGATCAATACAAGAGTTTATTGCTATTTTAATTTCAATGTTTAAATGTCATCATATAATGATAATGTCTACAATTCATTTACATTTTTCCCACCAAATTCCACATTTATAAATTTTTGTTCTTTTTTATTACCTTTAATATTTTTTATATTTTTACTGTATATATATATATATCTTTTTTATTTTGTGTTTATGATTTATAAATATTAAAAAATTTAGTCATCAACAATGCATGTATACAGTTTTATCCAGAGGTGCACATATTGGATTTACTATAATTCATATTTTATTATATAGTCACATTATTATTTCTTGTTTGTGCCCTCATATTTATTTGTTATTTATTTCAAGTATAATTCATTTCTATAAAAAGCAGTAATGGACTACTTGTGGTGGGTGCCTGTAGTCCCAGCTACTCAGGAGGCTGAGGCAAAAGAGTCACCTAAGCCCAGGAGTTGGAGGTTGCTGGGAGCTGTGACCCCATTGCACTCTACCGAGGGCAATAAAGGGAGACGCTGTCTCTACAAAAAAAAAAAAATTAATAATAATAATAAAATAAAATTTCATATTCTAGTTTTTTGTTTCAGTTACAAAAATGCAATAATTTTGTATTTAACATACATCAGCCAATCTTCAAAGTTCATCTACCATTCTGTAGAATCAATGATGCATACATTATAGTGTTTATAGTTTCAAATAGAAATGTTTTCTATATTTAAATCCTTCTGCATTTATTTTTCTTCTCTTCTCTAGAAGCCTATATATTTAAAACCATGTTTACTAAATGTTTCAACCTCTTTGATCTAAAGAAAAATATTTCTAACAGATCTTTATTTATTTTACTAGTTTTTGTAGGCTTTTATAATATTATTCATTAGATTAAGAAAATTTTCCCCAGACAATAAGATATCTAAAGCAACTTAGCACGAGAAGAGAAACATGAACCAATGGAGCACTGTAGGGATCCCAGAAATGATCCCACACATTTTTGGTCAATGATTTTTGACAAGGGTGCCAAGAATATGCAATGAGAAAAGGATAGTCTCTTCAAAAAATGAGGTTCAGAAAATTAGATGTATACTTACAGAAGAATGAAGGTGAACACTTACCTCACATCATATATAAGAATCAACTAAAGTGTATTACATACTTAATTGTAAGACAAAAAACTATAAAACTATTAGAAAAAAACATAGAGGATAAACTATATGACATTAATCTGACCAATAGTATTTCGTTTTTCACCCTGTAAGTGCAGACAATCAGGGCAAAAACAGACAAGTGAGATTTAACTGAAAATTAATTTCTCCAGAGCAATTGCAATACAGCAATTCACAGTGTACAGACAACCTATTCATATATTTCTAAGCCATACATCCAATAAAGGGTTTATATTAAAAATATGTAAGTTCAAGCAATTAAATAATAAGAAAATAAAGAAATCAAATAAAAATGGACAAGGCAAGTGAATAGACATTTCTCAAAAAAGACATACAAACAGGCAGCAGATAAGTAAAAATGCACACATTACTAATCAGTAAAAATTCAAATTAAAAGAACAATGGCTCAATTGGTAAGGCACCAGCCCCATATACCTAGGGTCATGGGTTCAAACCCAACCCTGGCCAAACTGCAACAAAAAAAAGCTGGGCATTATGGTAGGCACCTGTAGTCACAGCTACTCGACAAGCTGAGGCAAGAGAATCATCTAAGCCCAGGAGTTGGAGGTTACTGTGAGCCATATGATTCCATGGCACTCTGCCCAGGGCCATAATGTGAGACTCTGTCTCTACAAAAAAAGAAATAAAATAAATAAAGAACAATGAGATATTATCTCACATCTTTCAGAATGGCTATTATCAAAAAGATGAAAGCTAACCAGTGTTAGTAAGTATGTGGATTGTTAGTGGGGAGGTATATTAGTACAGTCATTATAATAAACTGTGTATAGCTTGCTCAAAAAACTAAAAATAGAATTACCATTTGATCCAGCAATCTCACTTCTAGGTATTAAAAACCAGCACATTATGCCTCATGTTTGCATTAATGTACATAGTTATGATTTAATAAGAATAAATAAATTAATAAAATTTATGAAATCACTTTGTAAAAGACGTATCTGTACTCCTGAGGTCATTATAGCACTACTCACCATAGCCAAGATATGGAATCAGCCTAAATGTCCATCTTCAGATCAATGGATAATGAAAATGTGGTAGGGTGGCACCTGTGGCTCAAAGGAGAAGGGTGTTGGCCCCATATGCCAGAGGTGGTGGGTTCAAACCCAGCCGTGGCCCAAAAGTGCAAATGCAAACAACAAAAAAGAAAATATGGTAAATATATACAATGAAACATTAGCATTAAAAAAGAAGACAATTTTGTCATTTTGACAACATGATAAATTGAAGCGCTTATGCTAAGTGAAGTAAACCCGAAAGGTGTTATCACATATTTTCACTTATAAGTGAAATCTAAAACAATCAAACTCTTACAAACAGGGAGTAGAATGGTGGTTATAGATCCTGGAGTTGGAAAGTCTGGGGAGAATAATGGTCAAAGGGTACAAAATCTCAGAGACGATGACTTTTATTTTTAGGTCTATTTCACTGCACAATTATAGTTAATAATAAGAGTATTCCACACTTCAAAATCACTAAGAAAATGAATTTCATATGTTCTTATCACAAAATATGTTAATTATTTGAAGCAATTTCTATGTTAAATACCTTGATTTAATCATTCTATATTGCATGTATGCATTATCAATGACATCACTTTGCACTCCATAAATTTATACAATTTTAAATTGTGAATTTATAATAAAAAGTTTAAAATACAATTAGTGTGTACTTTATTTAATCACTATATTTTCCACACCATTTTACAATGGCTAGAAAAATAAAATTAGTGAAATATTTGCTAGCCTTATTGGGTTAGAGTTGCTACAATCAGCTTCACTTAGAGATTAGTCATGAAAATTTATTGACTTCAATCTCTTTCATGGAGCATCATGCTAAGCATGGAGAAAATGCTGCAGAGGATATTATGATCTACTAACAGAAGCCACAAATATTTCTCTAGTTCTGTGACCTTGGGCAAGTTAACTGAATTCATAAAGCCTCAATTTCTTTATTTGTAATAGAATTGTAATAACTCACCGAGCTGCTAAGTGCTTATGTTGTAAGAAGGCAACAAAATACTGACAATGCTACATAAAAGATATATTGAATGTTACTTTCAATTTATGTGAAACTCATAAATTAATAAATCAAAGGGGTGTATGAAATGTATATTTTTAGGGTGTTAAATAGGTGGATCACAAAGTATTTTTAGGTCAGTGAAACTATTCCGCATAATATAAATGTGGATACATGTGATTATGCATTTTCCCAAACCCCCCAAAATGTACAACATCAAGAGTGAATCCTAACGTAAAACAGAATTTAATTGATCCTAATGTGTCATTGTAGGTTCATCAATTGCAACAAATGTGCACACTGTCAGGGAAGCTGATAATGGGGAAGGCTGTGCATGTGTGGGAACTGAGAGTATGTGGGGAATCTTTGCATATTTGATTCAGTTCTGCTGTGAACCTAAAACTGCTCTGAAATACAAGTCTAAGAAAACATAGAAGGTTTACTTAGCAATATTTTAGAAGTATGAATATATGAAATAATGGAAATTGTTTGCTAATTTTATGTATGGTGCATGCCACTCGACTGCCCTTATTATAGCAATGTCTGATATACTATCTTACTTTTTTAATACATCCATTGGCTCATTTCCTAACAACAAAATTCATGATAATATTATAAAGCCAAAGCATATTTTAGTTTATAATTTACAATAATCTATAATAGTAAAAATATAATGGTAATTTCAGTCCATTGTGCCAAATGAGTAGATCAATGACTGTCAAATATTTGTAGTAAAACACTTTTCAAAAAAAATTATTATAAGAAATATTAAAACTGTGATAGATAGAAGTTTGCATTCAGGGTCTCAGGACAGACCTACCTTTCCTAATTTGTTTGCCACAAAAACCCTTTTGAATATGAGGACTTCATTCACTAGAATATTAAATACTGTTAAATTTTGGGCAGCACCTGTGGCTCAGTGAGTAGGACACCGGCCCATATACCGAGGGTGGTGGGTTCAAACTCAGCCCCGGCCAAACTGCAACAAAAAAAAATAGCTGGATAGCTGGGCGTTGTGGTGGGCACCTGTAGTCCCAGCTAATTGAGAGGCTGAGACAAGAGAATTGCCTGAGCCCAACAGCTGGAGGTTGCTGTGAGCTATAATGCTACGGCACTCTACCGAGGGTGACAGAGACTCTGTCCCTAACAACAACAAAAGAACTGTTAAATTTAACTAACTCTATCAATTCCATTTGGTGATAAATACATGTTCCTGATATTTAATGCATATATATTTTTAAACTAAATTTTCAAAAAAATTTGAGGTTGGCAGATGAAATGATATCAAAATGTGGCATAAATTGATGTGAATCTCCCACAAGTAAAAAGTTTTTAGTCTATGCCTAGTCATATCTGAGATTATCATTCAGCTCAGTAAAAACCAGCCTCATTGTACATCTGGAAATAGTATTTGAACAAAGTTTTATGGTGCTTTTTGGTGCCACTGTCTAGTCAAAAGCGCTTAAGAATGAATTTGTAATCATAGTCATATTTAAGATTATCATTCAGCTCAGTGAAAAACAGCATCATTGTAAATCTGGAAATACTGTTTGAGCAAAGTTTTTATGGGGCCTTTTTGGTGTCATTGTCTAGTCGAAAGTACTTAAGAATGAATTTATCATCATCATTATTAATTTATTCCTCCATTAGGAATTTGAGCAATTGTCTTAATGCCTAAAACAGTGACTGGGATATAGTAGCATAGTAGGACCTCATTAAATGTGTGGCTAATATTAATGATAACTAATAAATAAATGAAAGGTGATTAACAGGAAATTAGAGCACTACATGAGTCAGGAGGAGGAAACATCAACCCCTTGGGCTACATGAAGCAAAACAGATAACATTTGTTGACATTGAGATTCTATCACACTGTCCAACCTCATGTTTGCAAAAATTAGAAAAGAAAAGAGGCCAATACATGTGTGGAATGTTCTATTAGCATTCAATTTTGTATAAAAATCAGTGGCTGAACAAATTCTTTTGTCTTGTGAGCAATTCTCGCAATGATATTCAGCAGGAGACAGTGTCCCTGACAGTGAGGTTGTGGAATTCAGTGGTTCTTCCAGTATTACAGGGACACTGAGCAGCTTGCTTTGCCAGTTTGGCATATTTAGAAACTCAAAGAGCAGCAAATGATTGTACGATAAGATGAAAGGATAATGAGCTCAGAGCATGAATTAAATTATTTGAAATGTCCTAAAGCATTGTTTAAGATAATTTGAAACACTTGGAGAAAGAAAAACAACTTTTGGTGTTAATAATAGGTTGGGCTCAAAGAGCATATGCCTTCATATATACTGAAGTAAAAAGCGAGGCAGTAGGTTTTTCCTAAACCCTTTTGTTACTTTTTCATAGTAGGGGAAGCCACATATTTTGGCAATTTCCTTTAAATTGAACTTTTCCTTGAACAAACGCACAATAATATCCTCCAACATAAGTGATACTATTAAACTGTGGCTAGAATGAAGAAGAATGGGATCCAATACATAGAGTATCTCCCATGAGAATACACTGTACAATCTTCTTCTGTGCATTCATGAGCTTGTTTATTCCTTACAATAGCTAGCTTTAAAAAAGTAGGATTTTATCATACAGATTTTACCAGAAAAGGAAATAAATTCGGATAGTTTCAGTAATTTGACTAAGGAATCAGGGCTATCTAGTACCAGTTCTCTGGATTGTACTTCAAATCTAAAGTTTTAAAATATGAGATAAAAAATATTTCTTTTCTGATTCACCTATCCTTGTATCTTATTTTAAAAAAATGTATGCAGAAATTATACTACATGCATTCTGTCCTGTATATCCATACTCTAGACATTTATATACATACAAATACATACCATATAAATGCAGACACACACATATAGAGACATATGGATATACATATATGCACATGCATGTATCTTTATATATAAATCTATAAAAGTTTAAATAAATTTTACAATTGTTTCCTATGAAAAATAAACAACCATATATATTACTGAGATTTATAAATTCGTATACTTTTGATTGACAACGATAAACTGAGTAGACTTCAATTGGATGTGATTTATTTAGGAAATGTCTGACATAATTACTATATATTTTCTACATAATTGATACATTACTATATTTTTCTAAATAACAAGAATGGAAGGGTCATTGCTATGAAACATATAAATCAAAATAAAATGCAAGGAATATAACTAGCAATTAAGAGATTAAAATTGCTATTCCATTTTATTTACACACATCAGCATCTCAAAGAGAATTTTTCCCTGTTTGATTTTCTTCCCATGACATAATGAACATTTTCTTATTTAGTGATTGAAAGGCTGATGAGTCAGTTGCACAGAAGCTGATTGATCATTTCTTTCTTGAATGTTTTAAATGCTAAATTGAACTAGTAATGGAGGAGGAATAATATCTCCAAATTAATATAGTTAGTGTTTAATAAATTGCCTAATATTACACCATGTCATGTGTGTGTGAATATGTAATAGCTGTGTCTATCAAGGAGAATCCTAAATCCCTCAAATTTTCTCTGTCTAATAATAGTCAATCTGCAATGAGAGAAAGATAAAACGTCATTGATTTTCTATTTATAGATTTCTGGAATCATACTTTGTGTAAAAGTCATAAACATTTTCTTTGACACTGTAGATGTGGCCAATTATCTAAGACCTTCCCAAGCACCTATTTGAGAAACCTGAGAAAGAAACAGAACTGACCAGATTTTTAAAAATTATGTCATATCATTTTCAAGGTTCAACCATAAAAAATATTTAAAAATAACAAAATTTTAAGCCTTATGTGCATAGATGAGTGTACCTTCTTAAGAGTTTTAGAATTAAGATACAATTGCATAAGAATAATATAAAATATTGTACAAATCTAAGGAAAGTATTCTCTGAATAAAATGGAACATATTATTATTTTGTAGTATCAGTGATTTCCATAGTTTCCAAGAGTTTAAATCAAATGAAAGATATTTTTTATTCATTCGATTAAATGGAATCTAAGAAAAAAGTATGAAGTCTTAAAGATCTATTTTTTAGTATAAATAGACTCAACAGGAACACGTGTATATTTTTTAATTTTCAATTATGTATACATAAAAGTTTTATACCATTATAAAAGATACTTTATATCTTTATAATGTGAATTGATCAAATAAAGGTAACTGAGGTATCTGCAACCTTAGACATTTAGTGTTTCTTTGTGTTAGAAACTTTCTTTTTTTTTCTTTTTTTTTTTGAGACAGAGCCTCAAGCTGTCACCCTGAATAGAGTGCTGTGGCATCAGAGCTCACAGCAACCTCCAACTCCTGGGCTTAAGCGAGTCTCCTGCCTCCACCTCCCAAATACCTGGGACTACAGGTGCCTGCCACAATGCCAGGCCATTTTTTGGTTGCAGCCGTCATTGTTGTTTGGCGGGCCCGGGCTGGATTCGAACCTGCCAACTCAGGTGTACGTGACTGGCACCTTAGCCTGTTGAGCCAAAGGCGCAGAGCCATGTTAGGAACTTTCTAATTCAACTCTATCAGTTATTAAGAAGTATACTGGAAAGCTATGTACCAATGGCAGCACCTAGTTCACTCTTCAAAGCAATTTTAGAGCTAATTTTCTAGGAATGGCCTTGAGACCTGTCATTGTATTAGGTTTGACAACTAAGTTCAGAAATTCATCTTAGAAAAATTGCTTTTAAGGATGGACTAGGTGCTGGTATCAGTGCATGTGGGAAGGCGTGGGGGACTCCCTTCGCTTTTGCTCCTGCTATGGCTGAGGTTTGACCTTCCCTGAGAAGAAACTGGCAGAAGCCAAAACAGGGAGTAAAAAATCCAGACGGTCAGAACTAGAGATAAACAGCATGGCAGTTTTAAGGTAAACAGCACAGCAGTTCCCAAGGAGTAAGAGAATGCCAAAGGAACCTTAAATGACCTTCTTCCCTGTGAGAGTATAAAAATCTGGAAGAAAGATAAAGTGTTGTAAAAAATAAAGTGAAGTCTCAGCCTGACTGAGTCCATTACCGTGTGTGTGTGTGTGTGTGTGTGTGTGTGTGTGTGTTTCATCCCAGTGCCCCCTCCTCAGAACCTAGCTAGTGGACGGCAGGTCCATCAAGTGCATAGCTCCCCACAGGGAGTATGTTGAATGTGATGATAATAATAATGTGCAGTGAGGTATGTAGCACTTTTTCTAAGATGGGTTTGTGAACTTAATTGTCCCACTGATGCAGGACAAAGCTGCCCTACAACCGCCGCCTTGGCCCTGGCACTGCTGATGCTGTGGCGGATGGCGGAACCAGCAAGGGCCGGACCCCTGTGTGGAAGACACTGGCGCCTTGCTGTCTCCTTCCCTTGCTCTTCTGACTGATCAATATCATGTCAGTTTCCAGGGCCTGGGTCTTCATTGGACAGCTGGCTGTAACTGACGAAGACCTGCCCTAAGAAGTTCCAGCAAAACAACTCCCTGGGACTATATAAACCCCTGAGCTCAGGGGCAGATCTCTGCTGGACCGAGGAGAGGGAAAAGGAGAGTTTGTTCCTCCGCGCAGACCTCGCTAGACCTCAGAGAGGGAACAGGAGAGCTTGTTACCCTCGAAGTAGACCTCCGCTGTACCTTAGAGAGGGAGCAAAACAGTTTGTTCCCCTCCAGGGTTCTCTTTGCCTAAAGGTTTGCTTTTTTTCCCTCTTGTATTTCTTCTTTCTTGTAAATAAATCCTGACTTACCACCACTCTTGTGGTCCATCCATTCCTTCTTCGTATTGCCCAGGCCAAGAGCCTGAAATTCCGGTATCACCACCTTGTATACTCTAACTTACGGTGGACAATAATCACTCTGGCTCAGGCTGGTCTTGAACCCATGAGCTCAGGCAATCCACCTGCCTTGGCGTCCCAAGGTGTGCGCCACCTTGCCTGGCCTGAGGAGAAACTCTTCTAACACATCTTGTTAAGTTCAAATAATGTTAGGATAAAATATTAAAAATTTAACCAGTTTTCCCATGTTTGGAAACTGCAATGTCAGAAATATACATTACCCCCCTGGAGTTGGGTGATAATATTGAAGCCCAAGTCATATGGACTTTATTCTATCATTGTCTCCCTCTGCACCTCACAGAGGGTTCATAGCAGGTGATAAGTTTGTCAAAATAAAAATAAAGAGTATACTGATTATTGTCAATCATGATCTACAGGAGAGAGAACACCAATTAAATAGCAAGGTTATTTTTTTTTTCAATTTTAAGGAACAATGTATAGATTTTATTAGATTGAAGTTATTTTTAACATTTCCCAGATTCATAGCCTGATGAAAACAGCTTTTAAAAATATCCATTTCCATTGGCTTAACTTCGATGAGTAGCAATTTCTCATCTAATTTAGTTTCAGCACTAGAACTAATCAGTATGAGGAAATGTCTTGGGCAAGCAACCAGTAAATTGTAAATATATAAAATCGCATTTGGGTTTATAAAGGACTCTCTTGAGAATAATTGTTAATTACTTACACGAAGTCTGATTGCTACTCTTTATACCTCTGTATACTCTATTACGTTTAGATGCATTGAGGGCAGGAACAACACCAATATTTTACCTGTTTTATTGCCATGGATGGCACAGATATGTCATGACAAGCATTTAATAAATGTGTGCTAAATGCCAAATAAATCAATAAATTAATGAAAAAACGTACAAACCTGGACATCTTACCCTGGATGTATGGTGCAAAACGTCTGACTCTGCAAGCACCAAATATTTCCCTATAAAAAATCACCTCTTACCTATTTTATTAAGTTCAAAAATTCAGCCATTTGGTGATTTGTCCTTACATTATGACTAATAGTACATTTGAAAATAACTTTATAACTTATTTATTTATCAATTTATTATTGATCAACTATTTATTAAGCTATTGAATACTAACTGTGTGGCAGAAACCATTCTCTTTGCTTTATTTGATTAGGGCCATCATCTTTTTTCTAGTTTGCATACAGACATGATTATATGAATTAGAAATCTAAAATACAATTGTAAATTATGATGAACAAATGTGCTACCAAGAAGATATCATAATTAAAAAAGCAGAGATATCATGATTTAACCAAGTTGTTGTCTTAAATAAGTCAGACCTAGAAATTTTAAGAAAAAATTTTGTAGGACCCTTCTTCAGTTCCTAACATTGATTCATTTTTTGTACCAAAATTCCCACTATAATTTTTATTACTCTATCTTCCTTAATAACATTATAACTAAAATATTACTTGATCTACTTACTGTAATAATTGACAAATGGATGCAAAATTTGACAAATTGACAAAGAGGATTTGATAACTTTGTATATTGAAAGAAAATTCTTTAGTGTATTTATTTTTGTAAAAGAAATAATATGAGATACAGCTTCCTGACTTATTCTTTTTTTGTAAAAGAAATAATATGAGATACACCTTCCTGACCTTATACTTATTTATAAGTGTGTATTATAAGTAAAACTGTGACATAATAGCTAATGCCCAGCATTTCTGAAGGAATCTAAATACAGTGGCATTTACCATATTTACAATGTTTGTCATATTTTACTTTGAAAAAAATACTTCGAATAGACACCACACAGTTTCTTCCTGGAAACATATCTTAATAAAAGGCATTCTTCACAATATCATGATATTTGATCAGTAATTCTCCACATTGATAAATTGTACTTGTGACTCCTTGACTTACTGGAGAAGTTTACAGATTTCAGAACTTAAGTATTCACAAGAAATATCCTGTGGAAAAAGTCTTTATTTTGTACAGCTCTTGAAAAAAGAACATATTCACTTTGAGAGTTATATAAAACATGTTGCTGTTACTTCAAAAATGTTTTCTTTGCTACATTTACATTGTAATGTATAGCTCACTTAGAACTAGGCAGAGTAAGTTACTTCTTATTTACTCTCTCTATAAACTATAATTGTACGTATGCAAGTCAAGCCTTGCTAATAAGCTGCACAATTAATTCCCAATAACTCAGTCTATTGAGCTACAATTGTGACATACCAATACTGTATTTCTAACACCTCATCTTTCTTCTCATAGAAACATTACCTTCATGATATTTTACTGTGATCTATGTTAATTATGAAAATTGAGATTTCTTTCCAATGTTATCTTCTCAAAATGGATTTTACACCCAACAATTCAGGGTATTTCTTTGATGATAACTTAGCAAAGAAGTGGATATATCTTCTTGCTCATCTTTTGTCCCAGCCTTACTCTGAGCTTGTAACAGCTTCTGTCTCATTGTGTCTTTGGGTGAACATCCAAATAATAGGCTCGCATCCTAGTAAAGCAGATGCTAATGAAAATATATTGTTTGTTTTCATGAAGTACTAACAGAAAAAAAAGGAATCTCAATTTAACTCCAAAGATGATTTGGTTTTCTATACTCAGTAGCCAGTTTCAGTTGCTTCCTGTAAAGTGAGTCATTGATACCATAATTTGTCCTCTGGAAGATGGCAATTATAAAACACATCTTTTATAAACATAAGAACAATGCTATTGAAAATGGATGTGGGATAACATTTGAAGAATGAACGAATATTTAGTCAAAATTTTGTATATTGCTCCTCAAATGACAGTTCAATAAAACTAAATTTCTTCACAATTTAGAAACAAAATAATAAAATACTTGTAAATTACATAACAACTTATATTTTAGTAAAAATATATTTAAAAGTATAACTTAGACTCTCTAATAATTGATTTCTATTTTGAGTCTCCATTATTAACATATTTGCAGATAGGTAGTACTAATTTCCAGAAAAATCTTAGTTTCACTGATTTATATAATATTACCACTTAACCATAAAATATATAGTTTCTTTCAAATATTTTTTCTAGTTAAACTCATCATTTCTATAACCAACTATATTTGATATTACTTAAAAGTTTTTGTATTAACATTCTTCTAATTGGTTTTTATAACATGCCTTCAATTAGAACAATGCAATTAAAATATTAATTTTCTTACTGTTAATAGTTTTTGAATTTAATCAGAAAGTAGAGGAAGTATCATAATTAAAGATCCTTCTTAATTGGATGATTATATAATGCTATTACCTGAGAATAATTTTCTTTTCTTTGTACATTAAAGTAAAATAAAATTATTCTTATATCTATCATTGTTAGTGTTAATGATTGTAATTACTTTAAAACTACGAAAATTGAACTATTATTTTATTCTTTCTATTTCTTCTTCTTTAAAGTTTATGCCAGAAACACAGATCTGGATCTCACCTCCCTCTGAAAGCGTCCTTCTTATGCAGAATCTGTTAGTGACTTTGTGCTGCACTTGTGCTTACATAAATTTACTAATTTATCATCACACGAGAATGCAATGCAGGAATAACCTTTTTCGTTCTTGTTTGGAATAATTGCAAAAGAAATTTTCCTTTTTACAGGTCTTTAAAGATCACAAGATGATTTCACATATATTATGTTTTTATTGACATAAGACCACTGGAAATACTTACTGCTAATTATTTTTCACACTTAAAGAAATGGAAATCAAAGAATTATCTAATATTGTACATGACACGAGTTAAAAATTGCTTAAGGGAAGCATTTCAGTCAACCCAGTTATTCTGATTTTGAATTTTCAAATGTTTATATTTCTATGATTCTAGAACTGCAATGGTATGTGTCTTACTCTTTTCCTTTTTCTGTAAAGTGTCTTGAAATGTGAAAAACATTAAAAAAATTATTTTTGTCATTACCAAGTGAGGGACTGTGTCTGCTTTGTTCAGCATCCTTTAACTTAAAGACAATCACTGGTTACTTGCTGAGAGCAGTAACTCAAATTTGTTTTCCAATCCATGAATGAAATCTTGGGAGTAACTTGATTTCTGAGTTGCTACTGTCAGACAGGTGTTGGGCATGAGGAGGGTGGATGTGATCAGGCTATTGTAGGTTTTCATGAGGATAGGACTATAGATGACCTTGCATTTTTCTCCTTGGTAATTCCAGGAGAAAAAAGTTGAGCAATGCTTGAGGGACTTTCCAAAACAATTGAATCAGGTCAACCTATTCGTTTTCAACCTAGATTTGGTGAGAGCAGCTGATTAGTACCCCTGAGACTCATAGTACACAAGAAAATTAATTAAGACCCCAGCTGGACCGTTTAGGAAAGGAATAGAAATAAAGCAAACTTTCTAAAGAACAGAGGAAACTTCCTCAAAATCATGTATAAAAATTAAAAATTGTCCTTTCGTGGAGCCTGCAGTCACTAGGGCCAGGCCCAGATTACTGCCTAAGTCATTAATAAAAGTATTCTTTGCTAAATTTCATTTTTTCTTCATTTTGGTAACTGTTTCAAGCCACTTTATGGCCCTAATATTTTGTATATTTTGTTTATTTTGTTGATTCAGTACCAATAACCATTCTTTAGTACTGGAACCAAGAAC
Organism: Arctocebus calabarensis; assembly: GCA_963573935.1. Taxonomy (NCBI): domain Eukaryota; kingdom Metazoa; phylum Chordata; class Mammalia; order Primates; family Lorisidae; genus Arctocebus; species Arctocebus calabarensis. Next base: position 62,630 of record CAUYON010034855.1, read on the forward strand.
TTCGAAACCCAGGGCCCTGCCATTTGGTCCCTATACACCACTCACTCAATACCACCTCTCTCAGGAACCAACTGGGTTATAGGAAGAAGTTATCAGATTTGAAGTCTTTGCATGAAAGTTGTCATTGCTGTTACAATTATTACCATTAGTGTGTTTGGCATAAAATTGTTTTAAAATAATAATTTTTGTGTGTTTGACATTTCACACAGAATAGTCCTATAAATAATTTGCAATGTGGGAGGACAGAGGTAATGGCCAGATAGAAATCTCTAGTGATGATCCCTGCCATGAACACCAAATTCAACAGCTATCCATGAAGCAAGGACCTTCAGAAGAAAATCAATTTTAACATTATATCAAAGAAATAGGCATTGAAGAGGGCAGAAAAGATAATCTTGCATTGCCTAAACCATCCCTCCCCCAACCACTAGCCACGTACTCCGACAAGAGAGAATATGTGTGCCAGAGAGTGGAGGGTGGAGGGAGAGTAATATGATTGTAGAACTATGCATGGAAACTTGGGCTTACCTTGGAAAAGGGGAATTTAGCACAGGTGAGAATTCTGCCAGTTTCAATGGTGGGAGCAGTTAGATCAGCCAGGCCAGAGGGAAATCCTCTATCCTAGCCCTGACTTCCAGCCAGCCCCACCAGCATCTCACATAAAGCAGCCTGGACTTGGCAGCATTTCAGAAGGCAGTTGGACACAGAAGGCTGGAGTCATTGGACAATCCCTGCAGTCACGCTGACTCAGACCCATTAGTCTTATGGTGACTCTGACCCAGTGTGACACTAAGACCAAAGGCTAAGCCAATGCATCACCTATCCCTCAACTACAGGGATGGCAGCAGAGCTCAGGGAGACTTTTCTTCCACTTTGGAAAAGGAAAGACAAAGGTTTGGAAGACTTTGTTTTGCAACTTCAGCCATGGTAAAATACAGTACCAATCAGACTCCTGAATTCAGGAATCAGACTCCTAGATTTCAGGCTTTGGTTCCTAGATAGATACCATTTCTGGACTCACTTGGGGCCAGAAGGAAATACATTATCCTGAAGAGAAAAATTCAGTCCTGGGGAAAAATAAAAGTCAATCATGGAAGTTCTGTAAATAACTGCATCAGCCCAGCATAAAGAGTGAGGGAAGAGAGGGAGAGACTTTGCCTAGTAAACCAGGAAATTCTCCTGTGTCCCATTTAAGATCACAAAGAGAACACAACAAGGACAATGCAAGAGTTACAGCATTCCTGGGCTTGGGACATCACACCTCCAGGGCTCATACATAAAGACTGAGACCATAACCTGAGATAAATTCCTTTTGAATATCTGGAAAGTTTCTCAAGAAGGATACGTTCAAGCAAGCCCAGAATGAGAAAATTAAAACAAATACCCAACTCTTCAATGCCCAGACAGAGATAAACATCAACAAGCATCAAAAATATCCAGGAAGATATGATCTCGCTAACAAATTACATATGGAACCAGTGACCAACCCTGGAGAGACAGACAAGGGTAATTTTCTAGACAAAGTATTCAAACAGCTGTCCAGAAGAATCTAAATGAACTTCAAAAAAACACAAAGGAAGAATCTAGAAGCCAGTCAGAAAAATTTGACAAACAGATGGAAATAGTAAAAAAAAGAGCAGAAATTCTGTACTTTAAGAATACAATTGACAATCTGAGAAATGTATCAGAGTCTCTCAATAGCAGAATTGACAAAGCAGAAAATAGAATTAGTAACCTTGAAGAAGGGCTACTTGAAAATTGAACAGTCAAAAGAGAAAAAAAAAATAGAGCTTAAAAAAGAATTAAACATCCCTATAAGTTCTAGAAAAGAAGATTAGAAGGGCAAATCTAAAAGTTGTTAACCCTAAAGGGGAGGTAAAGTGAGATATTATGGTAGAAACTTTACTCAAAAAATAATGAAGAACATTCCAAACCTAGAGAGAGCTATTACTATTCAGGTACAAGAAGAACAATAAATACTAAATAGATTTAACTCAAATAAAACTGCTTCAGGGCATTTAATAATCTAGTTAGGAAAAGATACTGATAAATAAAAGGTACCAAGGGAAGCAAGAAAAAAAAAATGTAACGATGTAAAGGAGTTCCAATATGTCTGGGAAGGGGTTTCTCAGTGGAAATCTTGTAGGCCAGGAAAGAATGACATGACACATTCCAAATCCTGGAGGAAAAGGATCTTAACTCTAGAACCTTATATCTTGAAAAAATATTCTGGAAACATACAGGAGAAATACCTTTGCACACAAACAAAAGTTGAGAGATTTCATCAACATCAGACCTGCCATGCAAGAAATTCTAAAAGCAGTTCTTCAATCTGATAGAAGAGGATATTAATGAATATAAGAAATCCTCTGGAGGGATACAACCTACTGGTACCTGTCAGCACACAAATTCAGAATACACTGTTAATATAAAAACAGCATAGAAACCACTCATATTGTGAGTAGGAAGACTAGAGGACAAACTTATCAAATAGGACTGCAACAACTTTTGACAGATACTATAAAAAGAGATGATATTAAACAACAAAAAGTTAAAAGATATGGGAGGATGGAGATAGATGGTAGAATTTCTTAGATTTCTCCTTGGTTATGTATTTGTAAGTATGTTTGTTTATTTGTCAAGAGAGCTGTCCTATGTTTAAAATAATAGATTATAAAATGTTTTTGCAAGCCTTGAATAAAAGAATCTAAAAAGGATATCCAAAAATAAAACATAAAAGAGTTTAAAACATCAAAAAATGATAAGACACAACCAAAAAAAAAATCACTGTACATAAAGCATGATAGAAAGGTAGAAAGAAAGAGAGGGTCCCCAAACAACCAGAAATCAATAATAACATGGCAGTAGTAAGTCTTTAGCCTCTAATAAAACATTGAATATGAATGGACTAAACTCTCTAATCTAAAGACATAGAGTGTGTGATTGATAGATTAAATTAAGTTAATTGAAAAATAAAGGCCAACCATATGTTGTTTGTAATAAAGCCATTCTATCTGTAAAGAAAAACATAAACTGAACATAGAGGAATGAAAAAGGTATTCCATGAAAATGGAAACCAAAACAAAGGAAGAGTACCTATTCTTCTATCACAGAAAATAGATTTCAAGCCAAAAACTATAAACAGAGATGAAGATCTTTATATATATATATATATATATATATATATATATATATATATATATTTACACACACATGCCTATGTACACACACACTCCCGTCACTGGAGCGCCCAGTTATGTAAGGGGCATGTTGTCAGAATGAAAAGAGAAACATACCCTGAGATAACAATCTTTGCAGATCTAACACTCCACTTTTGCTACTGGACAGATCATCCAAACAGAAAATAAACAAACATTAGACGTAAACTACATCATAGATCAATGGACCTAATCAAGTTTACAGAACGTTTTATGCAACAGCTGGAGAACATATTCTCTTCAGTCCTGAATATCTGGGCTGAACATATTCTCTTCAGCCCTGAATCATTCTTAAGGATAAATCATATGTTAGGCCTCAAGACATATCTTTAAAAATTCAAAATAATTAAAATCATAGCAAGTATGTTTTCTGACCACAATGTCATGAAACTTAAAATTAATTACAATAGGAATATTTGAAAATGTCCAAACACAAACACATGGACATTAAATAGTATGGTCCTGGCTCGGCGCCTGTGGCTCAACGGGCTAAGGCACCAGCCACGTACACCTGAGCTGGCAGGTTCGAATCCAGCCCAGGCCCGCCAAACAAGAATGGTGGCCTAAAAATGGCCTGGCATTGTGGCGGACGCCTGTAGTCCCAGCTGCTTAGGGAGGCAGAGGCAGGAGACTCGCTTGAGCCCAGGAATTGGAGGTTGCTGTGAGCTGTGATGCTACAGCACTCTATCCAGGGTGACACCTTGAGGCTCACACACAAAAAAAAAAAAAAAAAAAAATTGTATGGTCCTAAGTGAGTAGTGGCTCCATGAAAAGGTTATGAAGGAAATTAAAAACTTTCTTGAAACAAATGAAAATTAAAACACAAATCTAAATGATCACTGGAGAATATTTTG
>CAUYON010034856.1:0-20687 GCA_963573935.1 Arctocebus calabarensis
GCTATACTTAATATGTTCTTAGCTGTACAGAAGCTTTTTAGTTTGATCAGGTCCCAGTAGTGTATTTTTGTTACTGCTTCAATTGCCTAGGGAGTCCTACTCATAAAATATTCACCCAAGCCAATTCCTTCAAGAGTTTCCATGCAGTTTCTTCTAATATTTTAATATTTTCATGTCTTAAGTTTAAATATTTAATACATTTACAGTATACCTTAGTTAAATGTGAGAAGTGTGGGTCCAGTTTTAGTCTTCTATAGGTCGCCAACCAGTTCACCCAGCACCATTTGTTAAATAGGGAGTCCTTTTTCCACTGAATGTTTTTAATTGGCTTGTCAAAGATCAAGTAACAGTAAGTAGCTGGATTCATCTCTTGGTTCTCTATTCTGTTCCAAAAGTCTACCTCTCTGTTTTTGTGCCAATACCATGCTGTTTTGATCACTATCTATTTATAGTAGAGTCTCAGGTCTGGTAGCGTGAATCCTCCTGCTTTGTTTTTGTTTCTGAGTAATGTCTTGGCTATTCAAGGTTTTTTCTGATTCCATATAAAATGAAGTATTAATTTTTTGAAATCTTTAAAATTTGACAATGGAGCTTTGATAGGAATTGCATTACAATTATATATATTGATCTATAGTTTTCCTTTCTTGTTGGGTCTCTCCCTGGTTTAGGGATCAAAATGATATTTGCTTCATAGAATGTTCTGGGTAGTATTACTTCTTTTTCTATATTTTGGAAGAGGTTTAGTAATATAGGTACTAGTTCTTCTTTAAAGGTTTGATAGAATTTTGACGTGAATCCATCTGGTCCTGGGCTTTTCATTTTAGGGAGATTTTGTATTGTTGATGCTATTTCAGAACTTGATATAGGCCTGTTCAACATTTCCACTGAATTCTGGCTAAGTCTTGTAGGTGGTGTGCTTCCAAGTATTGATCAATTTCCTTGAGATTTTCCTATTTCTGAGAGTAAAGTTTCTTGTAATATTCATTAAGAATTTTTTGAATTTCTGAGGGGTCTGTTGTTATTTCTCTTTACCATTTCTGGTTGCTGAGATGAGAGATTTTACTTTTTTTCCTGATTAGGGTAGCCAAGTTTTATCTATTTTATTGACCTTTTCAAAAACCCAACTTTTTGATTTGTTGTTCTGTTGTATAATTCTTTTGTTTTTGATTTTTTTTAATTCTGCTCTAATTTTGGTTATTTCTTTTCTTCTGCTGGGTTTGGGGTTGGAATGTTCTTCCTTCTCCAGTTGCTTGAGATGTCCCATTAAGTTGTTAACTTCCTCTCTTTCTGTTCTCTTGAGGAAGCCTTGCAGTGCTATAAATTTCCCTCTTAGGACTGCCTTTGCAATGTCCCAGAGATTCTGATAATTTTTGTCTTGTCATTTTGTTCCAAAAATTTGGCAATTTCCTTCTTAATCTCATATATGACCCAGCTATCCTTCAGCATAAGGTTATTTAGCTTCCATGTTTTTGTGTGAGTATGCAGATTCCTGTTGTTATTGAGTTTGTCTTTATTCCATGATGGTCAGAGAAGATGCAAGAAACAATTTCTATTCTTTTAAATTTGCTGAGATTAGACTTGTGACCTAAGATGTGATCAATTTTTAATTATGTTCCAAGGAGTGCTGAGAAGAACGTGTATTCAATTTTATTAGGATGAAATGTTCTGTAGATGTCTGTTAAATCACATTGTTGAATGGTTAAGTTTAAATCTAAAATTTCTTTACTTTGCTTCTTTTTTGGAGGATCTAACCAACACTGCTAAAGAAGTATTAAAATCTCCAACTACTATGGAGCTGGGGGAAATCACATTAGTCATGTCTATTAGAGTTTTTCTTATAAATTGAGGTGCAGTGTGGTTGGGTGCATAAATATTAATAATTGAAATCTCATCATATTGAGTAGTACCTTTAACAAATATGAAATTTCCGTCTTTATCCTTCTTTACTTTGGTTGGTTTAAAGCCTATTGTATCTGCAATTAAGACTGCGACACCTGCTTTTTTCTGTTTTCCATTTGCCTGGAATATAGATGACTCTCCCTTCATCTTGAGTCTAAATTTATCTTTTAAACTAAGGTGAGATTCTTGTATGCAGCAGATATCTGGCCTGAGTTTTTGTATCCAGTCAGCCAATCTATGCCTCTTTAGAGGACAATTTAAACCATTCACATTAATTGAAAGTAATGATAAATCTTTAGAGAGTCCAGTGGACATTTTTAGTCCTTCATCACTGTGGAAGATGAAATTTGATAAATATGGGTGAATTTACTGGGTAAGTTTACTTTTGTGGTGGAGGTTTCTGCTGGTCACTGTGCAGGATAGGTCTGAGAATGTGCTTGAGAGCTGGCTTAGTTATAGCAAATTTCTTCAGCATGTGCATGTCATTGAAGTATTTAATTTCTCCATCATCAATGAAACTCAGTTTAGCTGTATACAAGATCCTGGGTTGATCACTCTTTTGTTTTAGGAGATTGAATGTGATGACCATTCTCTTCTAGGTTGAAAGTTTTGATCAGAAAGATCTGCAGTTATTCTCATATTCTTCCCCTTGTAGGTAATGAATTTCTTACATCTGGCTGCTTTCAGAATTTTCTCCTTCATATTAATTTTCGTAAACTTAATTATGATGTTTTTGGAGGATGTCTTATTTGGGTTGGGTCGTGCTGGGGTTCTGAAACTGTCTGCTATCTGAATTTCAGAATCTCTGGGCATGCCTGGAAAGTTCTCTTTCATAATCTCATAAAGAAGAGACTCTGTGCCTTGTGACACCACTTCATCATTTTCCGATATCCCTATAAGGCGAATATTGATTCTTCGAGTGTTCCCAGAGCTGTCTGAGAAAATGATCCATTTTTGCCTTCCATTTCTCTACCTCTTTGTAAGTTTGGGAGTGTTCGATAGCTTTGTCTTCAATGTCAGAAATCCTTTCTTCTGCTTGCTCCATTCTGTTACTGGGGGATTCTACTGTATTTCTCAGATCTTTGGGGGTTACAACTTCTTGTCTCAATGTGTCAAAATCTTTGGTTATTTTGTCTTTGAATTTGTTCAGTTCTTGAGACATCATTTGGATTACTGCTTGAAATTCTAATTCCATCTTTTCCTCCACTGAGCTGATCTCATTTTCTATCCAGACTCTGAATTCAACTTCTGACATCTCAGCCATTTGCTTATGCAAGGGATCTTGTGCTGTATCTACCTTGTCATTCCTTGGAGGAGTTGATCTATTCTGATTATTCATACTTCCAGAGAGTTTCTGTGGATTCTGCCTCATGATTATTTTTCTCTGGTGCCTATGACTGTCCTCATATTTGGGGTGGCATCTCTCCCAGATCAGACCCTGGCAGAATCACTCTGTTGTTACTGGATCTTTGTAGGGAGTGACCCTGTGTCTCTAATGATTTCTCAAACCCTGCAGGGTAGAGAGCTTAAATCTTCCTCAGCCTGCTTAGAAGACACTTTAAATTGCTAACATGGGCTAAGCAGAGGCTTTCCCAGGAAAGTGCTTGTGGCTGGGATCACTCCTTAAGTGGCTATCCACTTACCCAGTGTGCCAAAACCACTCTAACCCTATGCCTTTGAGGGCTAAGGCTGCAAGGCATCCCAGTCTCCACCTTTAGATTGCTCAGTCACTAGATTACTCGCCCGATGCTTGTTCTGCGACCCTGAGGGTAGAGCTTGCCAGGGCAGTTCTCCCACAAAGTCTCCACACAACACACAACCAAACACTGGTAGCTCCGCCTGGCTTGGTGGTCCAGTTGGGGCCCCAGACAACACTCAATGACCCCTGCACTCTTGCCCAAGTTCTCCCAAGGCAGTTCAACTGAGTGTCAAGTCCAAAAGAAACCCGAACAGCTCACAGGCAAGGCCTTTCCAGCCTGCAGTCTCACTGTTGCCCCACCCACAGCTGCTGACAGGATTAGACTGAACGAACATATGCAACCACTTGCCCAATCTCCATAGCTTTTGCCTTCTTAGAGTGTCCAGAAGTCTCACACTGTCTCCCTGTTTCCCCAGGCGAAGTTTTCTGGACAGATCCTGCAGGCCAGAGATGTCTCTCTCCCCAGTCTCACCGTGCCCAGTTTCAAGGAAGCTGTTACTCAGCTGCCATCTTGCTCCACCCACCAAGAACCAACATTGTTAAAATGTCTGTATACCCAAAGAAATCTACAGATTTAATGCAAACCCTATTTAAAGCATCATTGTCATACGTTAAAGAGCTTGAAAAATAGTGCTTCATTTTATGTGGAATCAGAAAAAAAACTCTAATAGCCAATCCATTACTCAGAAATAAATACAAACCAGGAGTATCATATTATCAGACTTCAGGCTATACTATAAATCTATAGTGGTTAAAACAGCCTGGTACTGACAGAGAAATTGAGAGGTAGATTCATGGAGCTGAATAGAGAACTAAGAGATGAATCCAGCAACTTATGATCATTTGATCTTTGATAAGCCTTTCAAAATATTGGGGGAAAGATTTATTAAACAAATGGTACTGGGTGAACTGGCTGATGACCTGTAGAAGAATAAAACTGGACCCTCATCTCTCACCATTAACAAAGAATGATTCTCACTGGATAAAAGATTTAAGGCACAAAACTATAAAAATATTAGAAGAGAATGCAGGAAAAAAACTTAGCCTGGGAGAATTTTTTATGAGAAGAACACCCTTGGCAATTGAAGCAACACCAAAAATATATTACTAGGATCTGATCAATCTAAAAATATTCTGCATAGCCAAGAGCACAGTAAGTAAAGAAAACAGACAGCCTTCAAAATGGGAAAAGATATTTGTAGGTTAAGCTTCTGACAAAGGTCTGATACCCAGAATCCACAGAGAACTCAAAGTAATCAATAAGAAAAGAACAAATAATCCCATTTCTATGTAGGTAAGAGACCTGAACAGAAATGTCTCTAGAGAAGATGGGCATATGGTCTACAAACACATGAGAAAATGCTCATTATCCTTAATCATCAAATAAATGCAAATCAAAACTACTTTGAGATGTCATCTAACTCCAGTAAGATTAGCCCAAATCACAAAATTTCAAAACTACGGATGTTGGTGTGGATATGGAGGGAAGAGAGCATTCTACATTGCTGGTGAGAATGAAAGCTAATATGACCTTTTTGGAAAGAAGTCTGGAGACTACCCAAGGAACTAAAAGTGGACCTACTGTTTGATACTGCAGTTCTTCTGTTAGGTATGTACCCAGATGATCAAAAATCATCTTACAACAAAGACATTTGTTCCAGAATGTTTATTGCAGCCCAATTCATAACTGCCAAATCATGGAAGCAGCCCAAATGCCCATTGACCCACCAATGGATTAACACATTGTGGTATATGTATACCATGGAATACTATGTAGCCATAAAATAGATAGAGACTTCACATCTTTTGTTTACCTGGATGGAGGTGGAACATATTCTTCTTAGTAAAATAACTCAAGAATGAGGCAAAAAAAAGTATCCAATGTACTCAATCTTACTATGAAATCAGTATATAAGCACCTACACAATCATAGGAATAGTAAAACATAACTATAGTCCAGAAAGAATAAAGGAAGAGGTGGGAGAGAGGGGAGTAAAGGGGAAGGCAGGAAGGAGGGATGAAATTTGGGGGATCTCACCTAATGTGCATAATGCAATGATACATTTCAAAACTATCAAGAATAGAGTATAAATGTCTTACCACAACAAATAAGAAAGTGAAGAGATGACTATGTTAATCGTTTAGATATAAGCATTCCACATTGCATATCAAATAAGCACATTGTACACATAAATGCATTAAAGTACACAGTTATTATTAAATAAAGAACAACAAAAAAAACAATACCAGCATAAATCAGGGAACTGAGCCTTTCGATTAGAATGTTAAGACATCCATGAACAATGTAACTTGAGACCCCCTGGGAACTTCAACCTCAAATATTCCTTTCAGGGAATTTCTAATTTTTAGCTTGGATATCTCTTCCTAGTCATTTACATGATTTTGAAATGGAATTACTTCTTAAGAAGTACCTTATAAAGTTCTAAACACCAAAGTGTGAATCATTCAAATGGATCAAGTGGAGATGATTATGATCAATCTGTATTCAGTCCACGTGTATTCAGGGAAGAGAGGAAAGCAAGGATGAACATGCTGGAGATAATAATTTCCACAAGTATTTATCCTAGAACTTAACGTGCTGTGGCTTTGCTGTTCTATAAGTGGTGACAACATATTTGCATTTCATGTTTAAAAATCAATTTGGTTCATGTCTTATTGTCTTAATGATTTATTAGAGTCAGGATAATATATTATCTAAGAGTTTTAAATTATTATCCTTAGACAACATTGTCTTCAGTTTTTCTTTTTTCCTTTTTTTAAAATTTGGTATATATTTAGTAGGATTAAGTACTAGTGCTTTTTGCTTTTACAAAGTACTTTAGGAAGTATTAATTTTTATTCTCTGAAATAATTTATTTTACATTGCAGTTATATGGTTTTGAAAGTTTTAAAGGCATTTCCTATGAAAGCATCAGTTCTCGTGCCTTCTTTCATAGAGGTAGTTCCTCTATGTCCACGCCAGCATATGCAGCTTTGAGACTTGGTGATGGGGGCCTTTCTCACTGGGGTTAGATGACATCTCAAGGTAGTTTTGATTTGCATTTCCTGATGATTAAGGATGATGAACTTTTAAAAATATTTTTTAGTCATTCATCTGTCTTCTTTGGAGAAGATTTTATTCCTCTCTCTTGCCCAGTGCTATATGGGATTATTGGGTCTTTTTTTGTTGATTAACTTGTATTTTCTGTAGATCCTAGTTATCAAGCTTCTGTCTGATTCATAATATGCAACTATTTTTTCCTAAATTGTTGAAGGATATTTAGTTGCTTTGGTTGTTTTTTTCCTTAGCTGTACAGTAGCTTTTCAGTTTAACTCCCATTTGTTTATTTTTGTCATTGTTGGAATTGCCACAGAAGTCTTCATCATAAAATCCTTCTCCAGCCTGATATCTTCAAGTGTTCTCCCCACTCTTTCTTCCAAGATTTTTATTTGTTTCCTGCCTTAGGTTTATATCTCCCAATAAAATATCTCCTAACAGCAACACAAAAAAAGCCTTGGTCCCAATGGCTTTACACCAGAAGTCCATCAAACCTTCAAAGGAGAGTTTATACCCTGGCTGCAGAAATTTTTCCAAAAAATTGAGAAGGAAGCAATCTTCCCCAACACATTCTATGAAGCAAAGATCACCCTGATACCAAAACCAGAAAAAGACCCAACTAAAAAGGAGAACTTCAGACCAATTTCACTAATGAATATAGATTCAAAAATTATCAGTAAAATCTTAGCCAATAGATTATAGCTTATCATTAAAAAACCATTCATCAGAGTGAGAGAGATGAATGAGTCAGAATTGATGCTCTCAAACAGGAGTAAGGAGATCTTTTTAAAGTCAGTGTAACAGGGAGGTCCTCAAAATAGTGTTAACAGAGGGTCCTAAAAGAGGTTGGCAAAGACTTCTTAGTTCTTTTTGCAGCATTTAGCACTGAAAATGTTAAACCATGAGATAGATTGAAAAGAATGCTGAATCAGAAACTGGGTAAGAGGCATCCTAGACTCATTCTAATGTCTACTTTCCTTTTCTTTTTACTTTTCCTTTCTCTTTCTCAGTCTCATTCCTTCTTTCTTCCATTCTTTCTTCCAAGTCAATGAATATTTCTGTTTTCTCCAGGTGCACTAAGGGTTCTAAATTTCTATAAAATTGATTTTCAGCACTGGTGGCTTGGTGCTTTCTAAATCAAAAGGATAATTCAAGATATTTATGTGAGGATCATGAATCTAAGAAATCTAGGCAAATTCCAAACCTATGACTCCAAGAATTAGGATTTCTGAATCAATTATTATTTTCTTAGAATGAAGCATCATAGTTCAAAGGTGGACAGGTAATCTGACAATGTTATTTAATTTGTTCATTTAGACACAAAATAGTTGCTGAAGGCCTGATCTATCTCCATGTTCCTATATATGTGTGGACATGGCATGCAGACAGCAGAGAAGGAAGGGGTTGAGAGACAGATTAGAAGACAGTGAAATTTGGTGGGGAATTGTGTTCTGCTAAGCAGTTGGTGGGAGAAGCGTCCTTTTCAGACTTCATTTCCCTGAACGTTTCTCTATCTGTGAAATGCTGCCATTTACTTTCTCTTCCATTCCCCATAAATCCACAGCTAATAGAAAGAAATCATGTTTTCCAGAACTTTAAAAACTCTATTCATCTTCTCTGATTGATTTTCAAGGATGATTGATGAGACACAAAAAAAGCAATGGGTATTAAAACTCAATATTACCAATCATTACATATTTCCTCTATGCTGTCAGTTTATTTTGTACTCAATGAAACAAAAAAGACGAATAGACATTATCAACAGTACTTTGCCAAGTAGTCTATCATTTGGGATAAATCCCAGCTCTTTAGGTAAATGAGCCACTATTGAAGTCCTGAAAACTTATACGAATATATGTAAATGTATCTCTTTTTTTAGCTTCATTCTTAGAGCACAGTAAGTATTTCATAATAAAATTATTGGAGTCTCATTCACATGTTATGGTTATGTAGACAAGTTATGGTAATTGTAGACAGTTTCAAAGTACTCAAATTTTAGAATATGACTCAAGTTTGTCATAAGAGTTATCATAGATATTAATATCTAGTTTATAGGATAATTTATATCATATTCTTTGCCCAAGTATAAGTTTACTCCGTCTTGACACTTGAGCCTGCAGTGAAAGCATTTTCTGTAATTTCTGATAATCTTTTCAGTAACTAATAAACACCAACATATACCTGGGACTGAAGGGTTTCTTCCATATGTCTAGAAGAAGATTCTCAGAGTGCCATATCTGTGAGCTAAGCATTGTTGTAATATTTGCGAAAAATTACAACAAGGAAATATTTGCTCAGCATTTTCCTTTATCTGATGAATCTCAATCTTCAGAGAATTTCATAATGACTCCTTGGGAACAGGCTATAGCCTAGTGAGCTATCTGAATTATCAGAAGGCATGAGAAGCATGAACAACTTTCTCCTGGTCTATTAAATCTTTTTCTTTCCTATCTGCATTTTATCATTATGTGCCTTGTGCCTTGAATGCCTTTGGTTTCCTGGACTCCTTTCTTAAGCCATTTTTAACTTATTTCAACTTTCACAGCCCTTTATGAGAAAAAAATATAAAAATGGGGCATAAACTGTACCAAATAAAAGGCATACTTTTCCAGGTTATAGCTCTGTACTACATTAATAATGCCAATAATTATAATACTCTTTGTAATAATACTTCACTTTCGTAGGAATCTTTCTGATCTATACATTATTTTTAACTACATATTTCTTTTCCCAACACATGTGAGATAACATAAATCTGAAGGCAAAGCTAACAGACTGCATGTCAAAAGCAAGAAAGCAAGATTTGGGACAATGCTAACAGGGTAGCATGTGAAAACAAACTCAGAAAGACCAAAGGTAAAATATTAGTGCAGAAGTCTTGTATTTTATCTCAAATAATCAATTTTATATTTGCAAAAGTATGGAATTATTTGGATCTGGTATGATAGTTGTTCAAATGAAAAAGATGCAGATGTTAAGTTCAGGTCTATATAATTATCTAAAAAAACCATTAAATTTGAAATTAGGCATCGTTTAGGGCACATCACGGCCATATTATTCATTTTAATATGTCATTTGTTGGTTCTCAATATCAAATGTGCTATGGATCAGTCCCTGGCCTGGATTTTATCCTGTTTCCATGATAAACAAGCTTTGGCCTCACACATAGCCCTGAGATGGGCTCTGCCCATAGCTGGCCTTCTGCTATTCTCTAAATACTTGCTAGGCCATGGCCTTGGCACCGTGGGCCTGAAAGCATGGTGGCAGACGATACAGGATCTTGCTTAGTCAACATTTACAGAATTGAATCATGCCTCCTCTGTCTAGGGTGTGTCTCATAAAATATGTGTACTATTAAATAACTCTAAGGGTTCTGAAAGACCCTTTCATAGGTTAAATGAGGTTCACCCTTTTCCAACTGGGTTTTTTCGTGTACTGAACCAAAATAATATGCTTTAGCATGCTGAATACAAAAATTGGAAAATACAGCTGTCTTTGACATTGTTGGACATTTTGAAATAAATAAAATAATACTATCTTTACTTAATTTTTATTTTGAAAACATAATTTTAAAAAGGGTTATTTACAATACAAATTTATATTAAAAAATTTAAATTTACTTTAACTTTTTAAAATGCATTACTCCAATTTTATATACTTTATTTATAGTATGACAGATATCATTAAAAATAGCCAATCTAAGCAAAAAATCTTTAGGGTTCTCAATAATTTTCAAGTGTATAAAGTGATCTTGAGACCACAAGTTTGAATACAGTGATGCATCTAAGGAAAATAAACAAATAAACAAAAAAAATGTTATCTTGCTGAATAAAGGTTGTTGAAAAGAGTTATTACTATTCATATGTCAATTAATAAATATTTCAAAAGCCTATCAGTTAAAATGATATCATTTAGAAACCCAGACCCAGCCTAGTGGCTCACTCCTGAAATCCCAGCACTCTGGGAGGCGGAGGGGGGAGGATGGCTTGACCTTAAAAGTTTGAGACCAGCCTGAGCAAGAGCAAGACCCCATTGCTACTAAAAATAGAAAAAATAGCAGGACATTGTGCAAATGACTATAGTCCCATCTATTCGGCTGAGGAGGATAACTTGAACCTAGGAGTTTGAGATTACTGTGAGCTAGGCTGAAGCCATGATATTCTAGCTCAGGCAACAGAGTGAGACTCTGTCTCAAAACAAAACAAAACAAAACTAAACAAAATTTAGAAACACAATTGGATAAGTTATAAGTATTACTTCAGATCATTTCTTGCTTCTCATTTCCTTTTGTTTTCTATTATTTCTTCTCTTTCTATGTCATATATTCTTAGTTAATGTACTTATAAAACTTCATTTTCTTTTTCATCTTCCCTCAGTTTCTTATCACACCTATTTCTCTCTGTCACTTTTTTTCTTCCTTTCCAAAACTTGCTGTCACTTTCTTTTTGCCTTATCACTATCTTAACTGAACACAATATCAAATTATGAAGTTGAAAATTAATACTGCTTAATCAATAAAGTTTTGTCAAACTATTTTTTCTAAATTTTGATGACTATTTCTGGAAAAAAAAAGCAAATTCTAGGGCACAATTTGAGATAACGTTTGCATTTTTCTTTAGAAATGCCTTTTAACTCTAGAAATACCTTTTTAGAAAAAATAAAGGTACAATAAAAGTAAAAATAAAGAATATTATTTATAAACTGAGAAGTGAATGAAGAGACATCAAATGTGAAGTATAAGAAAAAGGAAGAAGTTGCTGGGACAAGGTCTGAAGCCAGAGGTCCAGAGAGCAAAGATGATGAGAAAATTGGGGGCAATTTAATCATGGATGTCAACTTTGAGTTTTGCTCTAGTTTTATGTTGAAATTATACTTTTGTTGTCCCTATCCTTCAGGAAACGATGTGATACAAAAACATCGTTAAAGAGAGGAAGGCATCTGCTGTTTAAACCCATCATGGAATAGAAGGCTGCTGGTCCCAGAGGAAGGCAGCTGCAGGAGCTGAGAGCAGAGAAGCAGGGCAGGGCAGTGAAAGGGCTGCAGGTGCCGACAGACTCAGGGAAAGTTAAGTCATCTTTGGAATCACTTAAGATACAAAGGAAAGCATCTGAACCTTCACACTGTGTGTTGTGCAAGGGACCAGAGCCATTGAATTGATATTTGACTTTTAGGCCAGTTCCTTTAACTATCATTGTGTTATGTTGGTTGGTTAGTCCCATCTCTCACCAGACTCAAAGCTAACTGTGATCAGGCACTGCAGCTCTTGCTGCTTTATTTATTTTGATAATATTTCAAAGATAATACCAAGAGTAGCATGTATTCAGGAAAGATTGCATCAAATCTTTTAAAATCAATTAGGCAAAGAATTAGACATTTAGATTGTGGAATTACACCCAATTATCAATCTGATAAAATGGTTAAAGAAACAAACACTTGAAGATCAAGATGTTTTCTGGATGCTTATATATCATGTGGCTTTAGAAAAACTAGTAAATAACTAGATCTAGTTCTCAGTTATTGCATCTGTAAATTAGGTTAACATACATGATAATAGCCACGATTTTAAAAGTAAGTAAAACAACATAGGTAAGGAACTTCAACTAGTGACTAGATGATTGTATGTTCTCGATAAACATTATTTATTGAAATTTGAATTTAGGCTCTTATTTGGAATGATTCAAATGATTTCTCTTTTTCAATATTGCAGTGTGGTCTCAGGGTCCAACCAGCTAGAATATAATGTTTTCTAAAATTACAACTCACATATGTTCTTACAATGCTGACCCATCTCTTTGAAATATTACATTTCAATCAACTAGTGTTTTTCTTTCATCAGTACACCTTGTTTGATAGTCCTTGTATTACCATGTTGTTCATTTTTCTATTGTTTAATGAATTAGTTAGTAGAGAAGACAATAAAATCAGTATATTGGTTTTTCAAAGTGTTTTGAATACATGTAACACTGAATTGAAAAACAGTTTGAATCTAGAATCCACACTCCCTTTCTTGGTTAGGATTGCATTTTGTTGTTTTCTCTTCTTAATATATATGAAGCACAGCTGGTATGGCAGTTAAATGACTTATAAAGAGACAGCTAGAAAATCATCACTGACATACATGATGATAGTGAAGCCTGGCTTGTGAAATTGCAAAGACAGCCTTTAGTTCCCTTTCATAACAATGTCACAATAAGAACTGCCTGGAGATTGTCCAGGGTTTGATAGGAAGATCACTGAGCAACAATGTCAGGAAAGCTGAGTTCTCATAAGGGCTAATGCTGGCTCATTAAATTTATTCAGACGAATCACAATAACAGCTCTAGCTCAATTTCCTTAACTCTAAATCATGAGGGCTACATTAGATATGTTCTCTCTCTCTTTCTCTCTCTCTCTCTTTTTTTTTTTTTTGTATACTTTTATTCAATAAACAGTTGCCTTGCAGCTAGATCCTCTGTTAAAGTTTTAGGGATACAGAGCTGAAAGATGTAAATCCTGTATTCAAGAAACTAACATTGTAATGAAGGGTAAAAGTTAGTTAAACAGATAATTGCATCACTATGAAGTTTATAATTTAGGCAAAGAAGTGAAATGCACTGTAACCTTGGAGATGAGTAATTACTGATCTGAGAAGGCAGGGCCATCCTGAATCTTGGACAATGAAAAACAGTTTGTAGTTAAAAATGTCTTGGAGGTAGGGACTATGGGGACACTTCTAGACAACACGCTTTAAGGCATTCTGGTAATTCATTATAGATGGAGTCTAGAGTGGCTGCAAGGTGAGGGAGCAGGCAGATGGATGCTGGAGAGGAAATCTAAAGTTGTAATGAAGGGCTCACTATACTATGCTATAGATTTAATTTTTTTTTTTTTTGGAGAGACAGAGCCCCAAGTTGTCACTCTGGATAGAGTGCTGTGGCATCACAGCTCACAGCAACCTCCAATTCCTGGGCACAAGCGAGTCTCTTGCCTCTGCTTCCCAAGTAGCTGGGACGACAGGCACCTGCCACAACGCCCAGCCATTTTTTGGTTGCAGACATCATTGTTGTTTGGTGGGCCCAGGCTAGCCTTGATCCTGCCAGCTCAGGTGTACATGGCTGGTACCTTAGCCCGTTGAGCCACAGGCACTGAACCTAGATTTAAAATTCTTTGGTTGCAGCCATCATTGTTGTTTGGCGGGCCCGGGCTGGATTCCAATCCACCAGCTCAGGTGTACGTGGCTGGCGCCCCAGCCCATTGAGCCACGGGCGCCAAGTCTCAGCATTGAATTTTAAAAATGGAAGCCACTAGCAAGAAAAAAGAAACAGATATGAAGTAGCATTATTGGGAGCAGGGATACCTGTTAGCAAATTGCTGTGGGGAAGTGAGATGAGAAATGGTGAAGGCTCAGTATGCACTCCAGCAGGCAAGGTGGGAAGGGCAAGGGGAGGTGGAGAATGGAAATGATAAATATTACAGGAAGAAAATTGGGAGGAAATGGAGACTGGTTGAAGGTATAAGATATAGAAGCAAGTTATATTTCTGGGTTGATTGCATGGTGACCTTAGCTGAGGGAAAACAGGAATGGAAATAGCTTTAAAAAGATGATAAATTTCCATAGAGGATAAGTTCAGTTTAAGGTGCCTGTGGGTTTATCACAGAAGGCATCCACTGAAAAAGTGGACATATATGTCGGGAGATCAGGAGATAATCCCTCAAGTCATTTCAAATAATATTATAACTTATTTTTTTCCAAAAAACCCACTTAACTCAGAAAACCTTTTTTTAGTTTTAACTGTATGCTAGCCACAGTCTAAATATAAATAATTGAATTAATTAATATTAAGAATTTGAAATATGAATTGCTGTGTTTTGCATTAGTTCATTAAATCAGAAGGAACATAAACCATGCCATCCAGTAATTATCTTTCAAAATAGGAAATCAGAAATGTCAAAAGAAATCTTTAACTTCTAACTTTGAACATGTTGGAAGACATCCTAATATCCTTCAGTCACCTTTTTACATATGGAATTTGTTTCCCTTGTATTAATCCAGGGTGTTTATATAATATAAAAACCTAATCTGAAAACAGATGATAAATATTTCCTAACTCAACTTTTTCAAATTCTTCTTGAGGTTTGTCACATAGTCTCCCATTTAGGAAGTCTCAGTCCCCATCACATATTGGATCAATCCAAACTGCTTAGTCTGATACTCAAAAAATCATGCTCATCTGTTAACCTGAGTCTGAACACAAACTGTAAAATATAGGATTGGCATCCTGTCTAGCCTGTTCCTGTTCACACCATTAATAACCCCAGCATGTTTGTTCTCTACTCATTTCCTTCTTGTCTATTTAAACTAACAACATTTAGCTCAGTTTTTCTTCATTCCTGAGAACTTTCTTGATCCTTCCAAACTTCCATGACACCAAATTACCTTCAACTTTTTCTTCTCTGACTCCCGTTTCTCATATGTCTGTACCCTCAAGTAGCTTATGAAGGAAAAGCCAGGAAAAGTGGCCACTGAAGCCACATTGTCTTTCCTCAAGTCTCAGTAGTACATTTAGATAGATACTGTTATTTGTGAATAATTAAATGAGATCATAGAGTTTGCAATAACTTGATAACGTCTCCTCTACTTTCACTGCAGAGCTGGATTTAAAACCTGTTCTTCCTGGTGTGGGCGCCTTCTTTCACCTATAGGTATGGCATAGGACATGGGTTTTGAAGCTAAGCCTCCTAGGGTTTAAACTGCAACACTCCTTCTCACTAGCTGTACAGACTAAATGAGTAAATGCTTTCTAAGTATTTTGTTATTATAGACAGAGTTATGATCCAGAACTCCAGGTCCTTGTACGCAAGTTATTCTCACTTTACAAATAAAGAAACCAAAGCAAAAGGGGTTAAAATAACTTGCTGAAAGGGGGGCACCTGTTCCTCAAAGGAGTAAGGCACTGGCCCCATATGCCAGAAGTGGTGGGTTCAAACCCAGCCCCGGTCAAAAACTGCGTAATAATAATAATAGTAAATAACTTGCTGAAAGTTGTGTAATAAGAGACACAGCTAGACTTCAATCCCAAGCAGTCAGCCTGCATTCTGACTCATTTTTTACTGATAATTATGCCTTGATGGAAACTATCACAACCCCCCTTTAGGCAGCAATAGTTTTCTTATGTATAACATTTTTAAGCATAAGATTATTTTGAGGGTTAAGTGGGATAGTAGGGTAAAAACTGAGCATAATGACTTGCACAGAGAATAACCAGATAATTAATGTCTGTTGTTACCTTCCATTATATTGTGTCACTGGAGGGCTTGGGACAGGGATTCAATATTTTTGTGAATTTTGTTGTTTGATAAGCTAGTTTTTTTGAATGATGGTGAGGAGAAAAACGTATGTATGTAGGTTATCAAATTTTAACAGCTACATCAGGATAGTATCAAATTGGATTTGAAACCTAATAAACAATGGAGCCTGGGTATTTTTCTCCCATATGTAGAGGAGACCCTTATGGGTAACATTTCCTCCTAGATCTTACATCCATTTAATAGTAGAAACCATCAATATATTCTACTGCAGAATCTGATGCTTGCTTTAATCACACTTGTCTATAATCCAATAACCCATATGTATTAATATTTTGGATTCTGTTGTGTTGATTTTTGTCATTATTTCCTTTATCACACTCTGACAGCTAAAGGTGCCCAAGGAAGAATGCCTAGCAAGCTTTGAACCCATTGGAACTCTCCAACTGCAGTTCCGTACTGTGGGGAAAAGCTGTGATAAAGTGAAAATAAGCTTAACCTTGTCCCCACTCCAACCTTTCTCTAAATTTGTGTCTGTGACTACAAGGATGACAAAGGTAGAGTGTGCAGCTGGATCAGTAAATAAATAACATCTCTAGAAAAAAAAAAAAAGACGGATCTGAAAATGGACAGAATGTGGGGACCCACAGAATTCAAAGATAAAATCCAAAGTTTTTTTTTGAGGCAACCTATAAATGTGCTGTTAATAAGATTAGAAAGTTGCTGAATCTTAGCTATAACTTCTGAGAGTTAACTTGGATGATGTCAAGAGATATGTTTAAATTTAAGAAAAAAATGTAATAAAGAAAGGTGATCTTTGTGGACTCGAGACAATTAATTGAAACATAATCACATTCTGGGGTTCATTCAGCAATGATCAAGAAAGAGATAAATGATATCTGGGAAATAAGTATTTTAATAATAAAAAAGACTTAGGATAACATGTATAAAATTTTCCATAGCCCTTTCCAATTCTTTATTGTCTATTTCAGGACCTAAAGCCCATCTGCTTTCCCAGGGTGTTTGCCTGATATTTTGATAATAGAGAGGTTTCCCGGAATGTCAGAAAAGAAGCTTATGATTTGAAAAAAGTATTACTCTTACTGTAAATTGGCTATTCTAGTCCCTAAATTATACATACATACATATATGTACACGTATATGAATAGTTAAAAATTTTATTAGCTATATTAGTCTTCCTCACAGAAGTTTTAAGTTATTCATAAATTCTTAGAATGTCAAAGTAAGAAGAGAAGTAAAACTATGTTGGGAGGGATTGTGAGGGAAGCTGCAACTTGGCAATGATTTCTCAGTCAACTATATGTGTTCAGGCATTTTTTTCTCCAGTAAGATTTTGTGCAATTCATCTGCATCCTCACTCATTATCATCTGAATTAACATGGTCACTGGGATAGTGGCATTCCTCTCATCAACTGGAAAATTAGTGAAATGGACAGTAAGTATTTGTCCCTGTTTAGTAGGTACATGGTATATGGGTGGAATCAGGAACCTTCCACATTATGTTGCCTAAATTATTGTCTGCTTGCACCAAAAGCTGTGTCTTTTCAGTTGCTGTAGTTTTTAAATGCAGAGTTGCCACACCTTTCTCTTTAAATTCATTGTCTTTCTTGTTAAATAGTTTACACTTTAGGGAGTAAGAAAGGATCTTCTTCTTTTACTTCAGTAACTATTCCTTTCAGGAGCCCATCCAGCTCTACCTCAGCTCCACCTGTTCATTCATTAGGGCCACATTCTGCTTGGCTTTCAGATGTTTTATTGGAAAATGGAGAAAAAACTGGTTTACTCGGGGTAATATGTTTTGCCAAATAATTGGGTGTTTCTAGAGGAAAATGAAAATCCAGCCGGGGGGGGGGGGGGGCGGGAGGGCAGCAGAGCTTAATGAGCCCAAAAAAGAGCTAATGATTTTCTTGCCAAAACTGAGGCACTTGTTGGTCCCAGTGATGGGTCCATTTTCTTTTCAAACACAACCACAATCTTTCTTTAATATGTAGCTTCAGTTGTGGTATCATGTAACAAAAATGCTGACTCTTGCTGTAATTTCATTGAACCAAATTGAGAAGGAAACTGCTTTACAACCAACATCTTGCTAGTTTCACTTTGAGAGTTACTACTGACAATGTTCCCGTGATGTTCAATATTTGCTAAATATTTCTCATAGTCTTTAAAAATACGTGTCAGATTGCAGAGTGGGTTTTGGGTTCACTGCTTAACTATTCAGTCCAGAACAAAGCAGTTCAAGGCAGCCAAACCCTTGTTACCTGCATTCCTGATACAAGCTTTACTAGGAGCAAGGCCATGGGAAGAAGGCTGCGGACTCTCGCCATTAGTTTGGGCATTTGAAATCTTTTTATCAGCCCAGTTGGTGCAGCAACAGAGTCTCTCCAGGGGCCTCCAGTGCACTCACTGGGGCGGGGGCAGATGTCACCTTTGCAGTGCTGGATTTTGAGGCAGTTGTGGTCACCAGGCTGAGTGCATTCAGTCACTTCAGGTGTGCTGAGAGTTGGAAAGCCTTTGTTCAGCAATCCCAGAATTAAAAACACCATGAGGGCTTATCTCTCAGGACTTGGTGGTGGGGCAGGGAGTGGTAAAATCAACTCACCACTGCTGGGGAAACAGCACCCGGCCACCATTTGGTGACTTCAAACGACTCCCAAAACCTTCTTTTATTCTTAATGTAAAATTAATTAGGGTGAATACATCTCACAAATTTTATTATCCCCACGATGCATTCATGAAAGTTTATTTTTATACTTGCAAAGTCGAGAAGAAATCCTAACTCTGTCAAGATGCCCCCATGGGGGATTCTGGGAAGATGGCTGACTAGTAGGAACCATTGGCAGAAGAAGAAAAGCTGGGTGGAATCGGACTCTATGAAGCCAAAGACAGGGAGCTGAGCCAAGAAAGAAGTTTGGCAAGCTGTAACTCCAAGAAAGAGCATTCAAGGAAACAAATTACAGGTAGAAAACCTATCAACTAGAGGACAGGAGACACCTCCCCCAAGCAGGGGGCCTGCTGCAGGCTATCTGTGAACAGGGAACAAAAAAAAAAACAAACAAAAAAACCTCTCATTTTACCATGCTAGAGAGAGCTGCTAAACTCCAAGTCTCTTTCCCCAGGGAGGTCCCACTTATGAACTTAGATGGCATCCCACCAGGCATAAAATTGAACAGATATTTTCCCCTACAAGTTCAAGCTCCCAGTCCACCTTTCCCCCCTCACATAGCAGCCTAAAGTTCTGCCCCCTGGAGAGCATAGCGTGTGTGGTCTTGTCCTCAGAGAACTGGGCAGAGTGGGGACTGCCAACTATCAGGACAGAATCTGAGACTAACAGGGAAGGAAGAAACACTTGGTGGGTGGAGGACTAGCACCATGGTTATGACTATGCCTGGCCAGTGGTAGTATTGACCCTTCATTTGGGCTGTGCCTGGTGGGCCAGGGTGCAGAACCCCTAGCTCTGATGGCACCCACAGTGGGAGAGTGGTTGCCCTCTGTGGACTGAGTTCGGCACACAGGGCTGGTCCCCCGCCCCTTTTGAGCCGGCAAGAAGAGGCTTGATAGGTGTGGACTATGACCTGAGAGCAAGGGCATGATCCCCTGATTCTGACATAACTCTAGAAATGTGACGTACTGGGTGTGAATCTAGACCCGAGGGCTAGGGCGTGGCCCACTGTCTCCAGGGGGGCTGATGAACAGAGGTTTACCAGGTGAGCACTGAGACCTGTGGGTGGAGTGTGGTACCCTGACTCTAATAGAGCCTGAGAACAGAGGCTTGCCAGGCAGTGAACTGAGACTGGCAGGTGGGGGCCTGGTCCCCAGACTCCAACTGGTCTGGCAAGTAGAAACTTGTTGGATGTGAACTGAGACTGGTGGGCAGGAGTGTGGATTCCTGGCATCAGTTGTGCTGTTGGAGGCCCTTGAATCACTCTCTGTTGGGTAGGGTTTGTATGCCTGAGAAAATTTGGTTGGAACCCATGTCTGGAGCTGTCCACTGAGGGAAACTCTGAGGTTGACTTTTGAGTTCTGTAGCAGAAAAGAACTGAAGGATGGGGGCTGAGGACCATAGCTGTTTGTATCTCTCCACAGTTGAGATTTAAACCTAATACTGTGGTTTCTTAGGATAGGGTAGAAGTTGGCTGATATCAAACAGAGCTAGCTTGCACTAACTCACCAAGTAGGTCCTCAGAGCCTCTGGTTAAAACTCTGAAAGAGGTCTTTGCAAGGTTGTAGGAGACAAGCCACAATTACAAAGCCTAGCATTTTGGTAAAGTTCTATCTGCACTACCTAGGAACCCTAATTCAATCACACCCTACCAGTTCTAATAACCAGACAGTGGAAAATAAACATGGTGTGGACCCAACAGAAGAACTATGGCAACATGAATAACCAGAGTAGATCAACCCACCTAAGAAATGACAAAAGAGATACAACTGAAGATGCTATGCATAAACAAGTGGCAGCAATGTCAAAAATCAAATTCAGCAGCTAGGGGCTGACACCATGGTTATTTAAAAAGCTCTTGAGAGAAGGTTCCATTCATGTCTCTTGCCCATTGATATATTGGATTGTTGGCTTTCTTCATGTGTATTAATTTGAGTTCTCTATAGATCCTGGATATCAAGCCTTTGTCTGATTCAAAATATGCAAATATCCTTTCCCATTGGGTAGGATGTCTATTTGCTTTGGTTGTTGTCTCCTTAGCTGTACAGAAGTTTCTGAGTTTAATT
>CAUYON010034857.1:0-11312 GCA_963573935.1 Arctocebus calabarensis
TAGAGACAGAGTCTCACTTTATCGCCCTGGGTAGAGAGCCATGGCGTCACACTGCTCACAGCAACCTCCAGCTCTTGGGCTTAAGCGATTCTCTTGCCTCAGTCTCCCGAGTAGCTGGGACTACAGGCGCCCGCCACAGCACCCGGCTATTTTTTTGTTTTGCAGTTCGGCCGAGGCCGGGCTTGAACCCGCCACCTTCGGTATATGGGGCCGGCGCCCTACTCGCTGAGCCACAGGAGCCGCCTACATTAGTTTTCTATTTTAAATTGCACACGAACTTTGTAAGGACCCTGTATTTCATATGTGTGTGTGTGTGCACACGCTCCTGCATGCATGGCGCTAAATCTGATCATTAATATTACGTTGACCGGTATGTTTCCTTTAGGAAGTTCAGTTGCTGATTTGAATGTAGCACTGAGATTCTTCCCTTAATTGAAAAGAAAGTGGCTTGTACCACTTGGTCTCTTAATCTGAAGTAGGAAATTAATTTTCAAATTTGTGAGGCCCAGTATTATATTATCTTAGCTATCCTCAATATTATCTTAGCTATCACCATGAACTTGACCCAACTCTGCTACTGTTACTTTCATTCCCTTCAAGCCCATCCTTGTTTCCTCTTTCATTTTCTCACAGTGGGATCCAGAATTGTCTTACCTGCCTGCCACAGAATGGTATGAGACAGATGCTGTCTTTTTCAGAGAATGGCTAAATGAATAAACTCATGTTTTCAAGAAAAGCTAATTAAAATAAAATAGGGTCGATATATTGCCCAATCCAAGTCCTGCTTTAAGGCAAACTGGCTTATTCAAACATGACTGAAAACAGATCAATTTGGCCATGGTTATTAGTGTCAATAAGGAATCTGTATCAAATGAAAGTCTTTCTATGGCTGTGTCTTCTCCATATGAAGTTGTTCATTTCATGTACCTTGTTCATGCCTCTGTCATAATGCTATTTCCATCTTATTCTAATTGTTGATTTACATACTAGAAGTCTCAGAAGAATCGTAAACTTTGTCAGGACCAGGTGATCTATTTTTCACCTCTGTTTCCTGCACACTTAGCCTGGTGCCTGACACACTGCAAGTGCTTGTTAGATTTGTGCTTAATAAATGAGAAAAGGAGTGAGCACATTCCTCTAGTAATGCAATGTAATATCAAGTAATGTAATGTAATTGGTGGCGGAGGTTTGGGGAAAGAAGAAGAAAAAAATTAAATTAAGTTAAAGGGTTGGAAACAAATACCACCTGAAAATTAATCCACTTGATAAATCATCTTTGAAATATACAGGCCAGTATGAAAATGGAATTTTCTTTACCGTAAATTTATTTTCGTTTATATTTCTTTGCTTCTGGTAATCAGGAAATAGAGGCCCCCATTTGGAATTGCTGTATTATTTCTGTAAGCCCATTTGCCTTATCCTCAATAGGTTTACTACTAGCTGGAGTTCATTTTCAAGGCTAAATCCTTCACCCAAGCATTCAATTTATTTGGCTCTAGGGAGAGGTCATTAGCTTTCCCAGTGTGCGTGTGTCTGAGTAACAAAGTGGCCCTGTGGCCAACTCCTGTATCCCAGCCACATCCCTGGCCCTGCCAAGGCGTCCCAAGGAGGTAGGGCTTGCAGAGAAGCTGCCAAAGCCCAAGGCTGTCTGTGTGTGAGCTTCCTCTGACTTCACGGCCAATGTCATCAATAAAGTCTTTCACACTTTAAACCTCTTAAAGATTTCTCTTGGAGACAAGAAAAGATGAAATTTTCTATACAACTATTCTGGCAAAGAAAACCAGTTTCACCCTTTAGAAACTCGAGTGAGTTTTTGCTTCATTAACCCTGTAGTCTTTGAGAGATTCAGCGGCAGTGCTGTCAATCTTGGTAAACAGAAAAGAGGATGTTTTCTTCCACTGCCCCTTGTTCTTCCAATTACAGGTGTATGTCTAGGTAACCATGATGCAAAGAAAACTTCCCTGGTGGGAGGGATCTATGTTTCTTTATATTTCTTGTCCTCCTGCAGAGATGATGCTCAGTGTCCCCTGGGAAAATGATAAATTGTACATATTTGAAAAGTTTTTAATTTGAAATGAAACTTGCAAACGATTAAAATAATTATAGAGAGCAAACTTTAAGAAACAGATTAATTAACAAAACAGGATAATAAATGAGAATTATACTTTTATCTTTCTCTAGCTGGTTTCTGATAGAAACAACAGCACATTTAAATTAAACGTGGCTTAAACAAAAGGTCTTATTATTAGTTTGTCATGTAACAGGTGTTCTAAAAGTTGGCACTGGTTGGTGAAGCAGGCAGCCAATATTATCAAGAACCCAACACTTTTTTAATTTCATATTTCCAACTTTGCAATCCTTAATACATCAGTGAATCAGTGATGTCTGCGCTGATGCTACCACCCCTCCAAGCATCTTGTCACATAGCCCCGACCAAAAGCGGGAAGAAAAAGAGCAGCCACAGCAGCTTCTGTTTGTGCTGGACACTTCCTTGTCAAAGAGGAAAATTCCCCAGAACACTGACCTTCCTGGCATTCTCCTTCCATGTCCTTGCCAGAAGCTGAGGAGGTGACTAACAATCACCAGCAAAAGAGGATATCATGACCATGACTTAGACTGTGAACAATCCATCAGACCAAACCCTACTCTCCCCAGCGCATTGCTGCTCACTACCAAACAAAATCTGAACTGTGTTAGCAAGGGGGAAAGATAGGATAGGAATAGACCTCCGACAGTTTCTTCTACACTGATTTCAGTGTATATGACAATTAAGCTTTAAAAAAATTGGTTAACAATGAACCAAAACCAAATTCAGATGAGAATTATACCAGTGTCTCTAGGACACCATAAATTGAGAGCGAATGCATTTGGGGGGATCACTGGGGTATAGACATGCTTCAAGTCTCTTGGAAGTCTACCAAGTTTATAGAGGTGTCCTACTTTTTGAGTATACTGTATTTCATCCCTTCTGGGATATTTAAAGTAAAAGTTATTTTTTTGAAAGCAATTTTAGTATTACTCCCATAGCTTCTGTTTGCCTTCCCTTAAAAAAAACTTTTTTGGCCAAGGTAATTCAGACTGTAGAACAGGCATGAGCGTATACCTCTATCTCAATCTATAGCTGTGACATTATCTATACCAGTATCTTCCTCCCCACTTCACCCTCTTCCTAATTTTATTGTCTATTTCTAAAATGAAGCCCACAGGTAAAAGTCAGAAAGAGCTGGACTTCCAGAAAAGTAGTAGTATAAAGAACACATGAAATTCTACAATTAAGGTTGACAATTTGCCTCCTTGGAGTGGCACCTCCTCTCATTAGAGAATAATCTTCCAGGCCAGGTGAAGTGGCTTGTGCCTGTAATCTTAGCGGTCTGGGAAGCGGAGGCAGGTGGATTGCTTGAGTTCAGAAGTTTCAAACCAGTCTGAGCAAGAGTTAGACCCCATCTCTACTAAAAATAGAAAAACTCAGGAGGCTGAGGCAGGAGGATCACTTGAGCCCAGGAGACTGAGGTTGCTGTGAGCTATGATGCCACAGCACTCTACATAGGGTGACAGAGTGAAAATCTGTTTCAAAAAAAAAAAAAAAAAAGAGTAACCTTACAATGCCATAGAGAGGAGAAAATGACCTAATAAAGGTGAAATAGCCATGGCATGTTTTCTTTTATTCTTCTTCTTCTTCTTTTTTTTTTTTTTTTTGGAGACAGAATCTCAAGCTGGCTAGAGTGCTATAGTGTCATAGCTCACAGCAACCTCCAACTCAGGCTGAAGTGATCCTTTTGCCTCAGTTTTTCTACTTTTAGTAGAGATGGGGGTCTCATTTTTGCTCAGGCTGGTCTCAAACTCAAGAGCTGAAATAATCCACTGGCCTCGGCCTCCCAAAGTGCTAGGATTATAGGTGAGAGCCACCAGGCCTGGCCTCCCTGGCATGTTTTCAATAAGCATTAGTTATTACTATTCTGATAATAAGAAAAACATTGAATGTTTAGAAAAATTTTATTTTTCCAAGTTGTATGGTACTGTAGACAATTCAGAAAACATCGATGAAGGAAATTAAAAATATTTTACCCCAAATATATTTCTTTGACATATTTTTAATATTTATTTATGATTTTTAAATTTAAATTTAATTAATCAAATCTCACTCTGTCACCCTGGGTAGAGTGCTGTAGCATCATAGCTCACAGCAACTTCAAACTTAGGCTTGAGCAATCCTCTTGCCTAGCCTTCCAAGTAGGTGGGATTACAGGTGCCCATAGGCAGCTAGTTTTTCTGTTTTTAGTAGGGAGTCTTGCTCTTGCCCAGGCTGGTCTTGAACTCCTGAACTCAAGCAATCCACCTGCCTTGGCCTTCCAGAGTTCTCCTTGGGGTTGAGTGCTGTGGTGTTGTGGCTCAAAATCTTAGCCTCAAGTGATCCTCTTGTCTCAGCCTCCTGAGTAGCTGGGACTACAGGCGCTTGCCACAATTCCCAGCAAGTTTTTTTATTTTTAGTAGAGAGAGGGTCTCACACTTGCTAAGGCTGGTCTCACACTTCTGAGCCCAAGTGACCCACCTGCCTCGGCCTCCGAGAGGGCTAGGATTACGGGTATGAGTCACTGCGCCCAGCCTCTCTGTGATATATTTTGAGATAGCTGTCATGCGTCCCTCAGATAGAAGTGACTTTGGAAAGTTGTCTTTTTTAGTGGGGAGAGGGATGTACTTTTGTAAAAAATCTGCATTAAGATGTCCAGGTCCAGGGTGGCACCTGTGGCTCAAGTAGTAGGGCACTGGCCCCATATGGCACAGGTGGTGGGTTCAAACCCAGCCCCGGCCCCCTCCCCCCCAAAATAGCCAGGTCTAACCTTACTGTAACTAAGAACAGATTAACTAGGACAGATTAACTGAGAGTCTGGCACCTTTAAAGGTCTGAAAAGAAACCTTTATCAACTGTTCTTTCTGAGACCTGCTACCAATAAATTTTAGACAATATTTAATCTGTATCTTTTTCCTCTTATTAATCCATCTGCCTCAGGTTTTTCAAAACTTTATAGGGACAAGGGCTTTTGATCCCTACACAGATAGTCAAAGAGAAGATAAAAATGACCTGTATGCATTATCAAGTAATAACCAGTGTAATATTTCCAAATAATACTCCCAACATTTTTCTATTCATATTTATACATTTTTAAATAGAAGTGAGAGCAGATTGAACAATACTGTTGGCAATAAATTCTCTCTCAACAAGATATTTCCTACATTGTTCCATATTGATACACACAGTTCCACTGCATGACTTTTTGAGTAAATAGTTGTGCCACATTTTTTTGGTTTTTTTGTTTATTTATTTATTTATTATAGAGACAGAGTCTCACTTTTTCGCCCTTGGTAGAATGGTGTGGCGTCACACAGCTTACAGCAACCTCTAACTCCTGGGCTTAGGCGATTCTCTTGCCTCAGCCTCCCGAGTAGCTGGGACTGCAGGTGCCCACCACAATGCCCGGCTATTTTTCTGTTTTGCAGTTCGGCTGAGGCTGGGTTTGAACCCGCCACCTTCGGTATATGGGGCTGTGGCCCTACTCAATGAGCCACAGGCACCGCCCTAGTTGTGCCACATTTTAGTCAAATAATTCCCCTCCTGGACATTTATATTAAGAAAATATTCTATGTAAAAACAAAAAACCAAAAACAAACAAAAAACCCCCCTGGAGTTCAGAACTTTGCAATATTCAGAATTTTTCATCCTCTACTGCATGCTCTCTCTTTATAGCAGCGTTTCCAATTCCAGCAAGTGAAGAATACACAATCTTGGGGTGTTCTTTTGATTCCTTCCACTCCCTTCTTCCTTAGTGTATTGTTGTTAGTCTCCTGTTGAACTGCGCTCGTCCTCAACAAGTTTCCAGAACATTCGAGAATTGGAAAACTGACTCCTTCCAACTGCTCTGTAGCAATTCTGGAGGCATCTGCAGGGGACAATGTTCACAGAGAGTTTCTAGAGTAAGTAGTTCTATAAACCTAGATGAAGTTCCCTAGGTTCCAGACTGAAAACAGCTAATTCAGGCTGGGCGCAGTGGCTCAGGCTTATAATCCTTGCACTCTGGGAGGCCAAGCTGGATGGATCGATTGAACTCAGGAATTTGAGACCAGCTTGCACAAGAGTGTGAGACCCCATCTCTAAAATTAGCCAGGTGTCGTGGCAGGTGCCGGTAGTCCTAGCTACTCAGGAGGCTGAGGCAAGAGAGTCACTTGATCCCAAGACTTTGAAGTTGCTTTGAACTATGACACCACAGCACTCTACCAAGGTCTCACCTTGAGACAAAGTAAGACTCTATCTCAAAAAAAAAAAAAAATCAACTAATTTGAAGCCACAGAGATATTTACCACCACATCCAACAGCTCATAGGAGCTACTTTCTAAAGCCACCGTGAATTCTCCAGGACCTTTCTGTTCATCTTCTTCCAAACTGACCATTGGAGCCAAGAGAAGTTTTTAATCCCAGGAGGTTTAGGAGATTACATACACTTACATATATTTTCATTACCCAAACTATAGTATGTGCTTATTTTCAGAAAGTGGCCATCTATATTTTTTGTATGTTCTGGGGGTAAGAGAAGATCTCTCTGGGATGCAGTATATAACTTATTACTCATTATAAGCCATACAATTTTATATGAGTAATGCCACATTGACAAAATTGACATTTTCATTACTTATTTATTACAGTCTCCGTGTTGATGTTTTTACTTCTCTTTCTAAAGTTTCTTTTCAGAATTCAAATGTTATGATTATGTAAGACAAGCCCATGTGGAAGGCACTCAATAAACTATATATCCTTTTCCTTTTTTTTTGAGACAGAGCCTCAAGCTGTCACCTGGGTAGAGTGTGGTGGCATCACAGCTCACAGCAACGTCCAACTTCTGGGCTCAAGCAATTCTCCTGCCTCCACCTCCCAAGTAGCTGGGACTACAGGCACCTGCCACAACATCCGGCTATTTTTTGTTTGCAGCCACCATTGTTGTTGGCGGTCCGGGACTGGATTCGAACCCACCAGCTCAGGTATATGTGGCTGGTGCCCCAGCTGCTTGAACCACAGGCGCAGAGCCTCTTTTTCCTCTTTTGCCTTTATGGGACGTGATAGCTCACAAAGCATTTTGGTGTCCATCATTCTTTCGGTTTTCTTAACCTTGAGAAGGAGGCAACATTCTCTTTCAATCTAGCTATGTCAGTACTGCTTCCTGTTTCAGATTATGAATTCTTTCAGGAGAAATACTTTCCCTATGTTCCTTTGTACCAAACAGCTCAACATGTCAGGATTCAGTAACACACATGGTAATGGTGAGAATTTTTTTTTTTCTATTGAAGTTTACCTTAAAAGTGGATGGTGGTTGTTTTTTGCTTCCAGAAGTTTTGTTGCTGATAGAATGAGACAAAGTACTCTTTCTGCTGTGAATTTATGGAATGGTTGTCTTCCCATTAAAAATTATTCTCCAGCTTGGAGCAATTAAAGTGGTCTCTCTCCTCTCCAAATTAATGTAATTAATACTATAGTCTCGGTTGTTTATCATGTCTTGATAATATCACAAGGGAATGAAAATATTGGCTCTTTTATCCCCTTAAATAGTTGAGATGAAACTGTTTGAGCTCTAATGTTACAGCAGCTGTTTCTCATGTCCCAGAATATAATTGGTTGGTGCTGAGGTTACTAAATTGTAAGAAATTGACTTTGGTTTTATGCTTCCCTACTTTTGGTGGAGGGAAAGATGGGAAATGTTAGCTTTATTTTGTAATGAAAAGGCAAAGCCTTCCCCAATGAAATGGCAGCTTCCGGGTCTCATCTATATAATTTTCTTCAACAACCCACTGTCTCCGGGTTTGCAGGATAACACGCCTGGGAAAGCAGGGCCATTCTAGCTTCCCTCCTAATTAGCTCTCAACCCAACGCAGCTGGTTGAAATTCATCAGGGCTCTCCCATGAGGGGCTCTTTCTGGAAGTCACTATAAAGTGGTCTGGTCTCCAATGACAAATTCAACTGGGGATTTCAGACCATGATTATCCCCAGTAATTTACAGGAACAAAATTCTTTTGTCTGAATGTCTTTATCGCTTAGGGCAGTTGTTCTGAATGTGTCGTCCCTGGACCAGCACTGTAAGCATCATCGAGGAACTGGTTAGATAGGCGGATTTTCAGGCCCATTCGTGACCTAGTGAACCACATACTAAAAAGGGGCGAGGGGCCAGGAATCTATGGTTTAATGCATTCTCCAGTGATCCTGATGCACACTACATCTTGAGGACCCATAGCTTAGTGCATAACCAGGTTTTTCTAGTTTGCAGTAGGGCAATAACTCATTAGTCTGTGAACTCTGTGTGTTTTGCTTGATCTTCATCAGTCTCCCAAGGAGTAGAGTGTAAGCTACTGCACATTTGCCTTCTTACCACCCTTTTGGGAGAGGAAACTCACTCCCTCATGCACTGCCATTCTCTTTTGCTTGTTCATTTCTGTGGTTGTAGGGCAGGTTCTCTCAATCTTTACTGTGTTCGCAAATCATATGGAGAGCTCGTTAAAATGCAGATTCTCCTTTAGCATGCCCCAAATAGGGACAGAGAACCTGTGTTTCTAAATAAGCTTGCAGGTGCACCTGCTGCTGCTGGTCCAGAAACCACTCAGACGTGAGCGAAGGCACAGTGGCTCATGCCTGTAATCCTAGGTGGGTGGATTGCTAGAGATCAGGAGTTTGAGACCAGCCTGAGCAAGAGTGAGACTCTGTCTCTTATAAAAAGAAAAAAAAAATAGCCAGGATTGTGGCAAGTGCCTGTAGTCTCAGCTGCTTGGGAGGCTGAGGCAAGAGAATCACTTGAGCCCACGAGTTTGATGCTGCTGCGAGCTGTGATGCCATGACACGCCACTCTACTGAGGGTAACAAAGTAAAACTGTCTTGAAAAAATAAATAAATAGAGTGGTGCCTGTGGCTCAAAGGAGTAGGGCGCCGGCCCCAGATGCTGGAGGTAGTGGGTTCAAACCCAGCCCTGACCAAAAACTGCAAAAAAAAAAAAAAAGAAAAGAAAAGAAAAGAAAAAATAAATAAATAAATAAAATGCAAGGAAGGAAGGAGGGACGAAAAGGAGATGGCATTTGTGAAACAAAGTATTCACCAGAGAAAATGACCAAGAATGTAAAGGATTGCCAGATGATCGGCCAGAATGAGAGATGTCAACAGTGAACTTTGTGAGAGTTTATCAGGTGGGTGTGTGAAGGAGGGGCGTGGACAGGGATTTTCCATAGCAGCATGTTACTCATTTCTGCTTTCCTCTTCCTCTTTCATCCCTTCCCCTGCCATACAACATCCTCACCCGTCCGCCCCTTCCTGCTCCCCACTTTCTCCCCTCCCTAGTTTTTTCAGTCTGAAGCCTTAGTTAGCTTCTTTGTCGATGTTCACATCAATTCTCATGACCTGAGAGGGAACAGGGTGGGAATGTCAGAAGGTGGAATTGAAGGAGAAGCCCTAACTTTACCACCTCGGGGTTTTCTCATTGCAAATCCAGATGGTGACTGCTGACTTCTGATTTCCCTGGTGTTCTTTCTCCAATGAGCTATCACCTCTCCAGCCTGTGGGCTTGCCTCCTTAGATGGGAAAGGAATCAAGTGTGTGCTACATTTTTCCACCACTTTCCAGACTGGCAAGTTTCCTCCAACCTTTGAAAATTACTCCCAAGTTTCCCTTTGAGGAAAGCTGGTGGTATGCACAGTTTATAACTTTGCTCCTGAACCTGGCTCCCCCAGTCCAGTGTAAATTAGGGGATGGGGATCCACTTTGATATCTGCTGTAAAATGATGGCAGAAAGAGACTGTAGATGATGTGGAAAATATAGCAACAGGGTAATCAATCTTCAAGGAAGAAAATCACGGCTTCCTATGTGGCCAAATTCCTAGCCTGTTTCTTTCTCCTGCCTCCTGCCTCCTGCCTCCCCCACTCATTTGGCAACAGAGGTTCTTTCTCCACAGATGTGCACCTCTGTTCCCCAGTGGTGTTTGTAATTGCTCTATACCTTGGTCCCTGACACATGAGCTGCAGACTGGTACCAGTTTGTGGCCAGTTAGGAACCAGGCGGGCCAGCAAGCAAAGCCTCATCTATATGAAGCCTCTCCCCCATCGCTCACTTCTGCTTCCTGTCAGGTCCACTGTGGCCCTAGATTCTCACAAGAGCAGGAACCCTGCTGTAACCTGTGCACGTGAGGGACGTAGGTTGCATGCTCCCGTGAGAATCTAATGCCTGATGGTCTGGGGCAAAATGGAGGTAGTGAGTTCAAACTGGGGAGAGGTTGCAAATATAGACTATCATTAACAGAGAGGTTTGGCTGCACAGAGACCACAAACAAATCGATTGCTTGCAGACTCATATCAAAACCATCCCCTTTAACCCCCTTCCATGAAACTGGTCCCTGGTGCATAAAAGGCTGGGGACTGTTGTCCTATAATCATTGAGTTACATGTCTTGGAAGAGGAATATTAGCCTAAATTGAAGAACGGAGGTTTTCCTTCTGTATTGTGTTCTCACGCTTTATAGGTTAACACAGTGCTGTTCAAGAAATAGAAAGATTTCACATGAGAAGGCATTTTTCTTGCTTATAAGAGCTATCTTTTTTCCTTTATCTTTTGGTACTTTTGTGGGGCTAAGATTAGAGGGGAAAATTAAGTATCAGTCTTAGTTGGACTGAGTCCATAAGAAGAGGTGTGGCATTTGTTGGGGATAGAGGAACCGGGGAGAGGAGAGAATGGAGGTGAAACTTGATTTGTGTCTTAAAAGATAAGGAAGGAGAAAGCACGGAACAGTGATGCGAGGGTGAGCTTTGGTATGTGCATTCTGACTCTGACCCTTACTGAGCGGCTCTCACAGGCTGCAGGGTCAGCAAATAGCCCAGCAAGGTCAGGAGGGATGCGCTGTGAAAGTCAAAAACTACGTCCAAAAAACAGAAACTGTTCCAGGTGTTTTCTATGGCCTGAATGTTGTGCCCCCCAATTCAGATGTTAAAATCCTTACCTGAAAGGTGATAGAATTAGGAGGTGGGGCCTTTGGGAGATGGGGATAGAATTAGGAGGTGGGGCCTTTGGCAATCCCTTAGAAGTGGGGTTACTGCCCTTATAGAAGAGGCCCAAGAGAGACTCCCCCATCCCTTCTACCATGGAAGGGGTCTTCTAGAAGGTGTTACTGGTTGGATAGGAGCAATGGTTCAGGCCTGTAATACTAACACTTTGGAAAGTCAAGGTGGGAAGATCACTTGAAGCCAGAAGTTCAAGACCAGCCTGGGCAATGTAGTGAGACCCTATCTCAAAAAAAAA
>CAUYON010034859.1:0-35747 GCA_963573935.1 Arctocebus calabarensis
CGTGGCGTCACACTGCTCACAGCAACCTCCAGCTCTTGGGCTCAAGAGATTCTCTTGCCTCAGCCTCCCTAGTAGCTGGGACTACAGGCGCCCGCCACAGCGCCCGGCTATTTTTTTTTGTTTGTTTTGCAGTTCGGCCGAGGCCGGGCTTGAACTCGCCACCTTCGGTATATGGGGCCGGTGCCCTACTCGCTGAGCCACAGGAGCCGCCCCCAAGGTTTGTACTCTTAATTGTCATGCTCACTGCCTGCTCGCTAAAATACAACCAGGATCTAGTCCCTGCCTCCTGGAGTAGCCCTGACTGCCTCCTTCCCCAAATCAGCCTCCTCAGCTGGAGGATCGGCTCCTTGGGGATGCTCGTTTTCTTGTACAGACTCGATGCACAGCCTGTGATTCTTGGTGCCTCCCTCCCAACAGAACTGGAGGAGGCCCCTTCTGGTGTACCAACCA
Organism: Arctocebus calabarensis; assembly: GCA_963573935.1. Classification (NCBI taxonomy): domain Eukaryota; kingdom Metazoa; phylum Chordata; class Mammalia; order Primates; family Lorisidae; genus Arctocebus; species Arctocebus calabarensis. The sequence continues at coordinate 451 of CAUYON010034859.1, forward strand.
GGAAGGGGGCACAGTAAGGGGTCGTCAGGGAGGTGAGGGGGAAGCATGGCTGGAGCTCACAGCATCCTTGGTCCCCTCTGCTGCCAACCAGTTAGTTGTCACCCCTAAACTCGTACAGCCCCAAAGTTGGTGTGGCTTTTCTACCTTGTACTAGGACTCCCAGGTATACATGCTTGCAGCTCCTGCTGCTCCTTTCTGGAACATTCTACTGCCTATGGACCCTAGAATGATGGAGACTGGATCTGTCTTGTTCATGCTGAATCCCAGGGACTGGCATACACTGGGTATTCAATAAATGCTTATTGAGTGAATAACAGCGTCACTTAGTTATATGCCTTCTTTCTTTCTGCCTGTTTGGGGTCATGAATGGCTTTGAGAATTTGATGGAAACTACATACGTGTTCCTTGGAAAAGCGTCCCCACCGTGTTATGTGAAATACACATGCCTGTATTTCATATAAAATTTTGGGCGTTCACAGGCCCTTGGAAGTTCTAGGTCCATAAACCACAAGTTAGGAGCCCTTGCTCTAGAATGTTGGCTTTGGAGTACGTATGTGAAGAAGGTATACAGTAGATGCTTAATAAACACTTACTAAATATATGTTCAATGCAGATTCACCAGGTACTAGCTCTGCCTGTTCTAGCTACCTTACAGTTTTTGATCTAATTAGTCCTCCTAATAACACTATTAGGCTGAACATCATGAAATCGTCAATAGTTCTTTCTACAAAAATTGTGATTTTATTTGGTACAACCCAACGTTATCCCTATTTTTCAGATGAGTAAACTGTGGCATAAGAGATGTTAAATGACTACCCATGGGGACGTGAACTTAGCTAATACACGTAAATGGCAGGAGTGGGGTTCGAACCCAGGTTGGCCACAGAGCCTCTACTTTTAATCACCAGGCTGCGGTTTCTGCTGGGTGCTGCCCCAATCTGTCTCTGGAAGAGAAGGTGAGCTCCTCATGGCCAGAACAACAGACAAGGCCTGGCTCCCAGGAGGCATTTGCTAAACTAAGGTTGCAGGCAGAGTCTACAGAAAATACTGACTGTCATTTGGATGATTTATGGCTGTCAGAGCCAGTGACTATCATCCTGAACCCAAAGGGGAAATTCATGATGAGAGAAGAACCAGGCATGCAGAGTCCTGAGTTTGAATTCTGGTTCTTCTGCTAATAACGTCATAAAGAAACTGCTTTATGGGTTTGAACCCAGGAGCATCTATTGTGTTGATCCAGCCATGTCCCCTAACAAGTTACTTAATCTCTGTGTCTCACTTTTTTCATCTACCAACTAGGTATAATACACAGTCTGTACCTCATAAGGGGACTGCAAGGATTAAATGAGAATATCTTATTAAAGGGTTTAGTACAGTAGGTGGCAAATACAAAGTAATGAATAATTGTTACCTGTTGCAAAGAAAAGTTGGCTATCATTAGATATTATTATTGCAAAGCACTTTAATAGCCATTAATTCACTTAATACTCACAACCTTATGAGATAAGTATTATTCTTGCTCCCATGGAAAGATGCCAAGGCAAAGGGGCTTGATGACTTCCCTGAGGTCACCCAGGGGCCAGTGGCAGCAGGGATGAGAAACCAGGTCAGTCCCTCTGGCTCCACGTCTGGGCACCACAGACCTGGGTAGTCACTCAGCACCTGCTGAACAACAGAAATCCTGCAACTGTGCGGTGACAAGCCAGTCACACACATCTCTGGGCTGCAGCCTCCTCCTCTGTCCTGGCCACACCACCCAGGGGTGCTGGGTGGCAGGCATTGCTAACAGTGCTTTGAAAAGAAGAAAGTCCTGCTCAGATCTAATGCTGCAGTTCAGCATGCGGGGAGCAGGAACTTAGGCTCTAAGATGTATTATCGATGAACAAATCCTGGGGTTTCTTTTTAAAATAAATCTCACCTGTTTTCTTATGACTGACTCACAGTCCAAATAACAATGTTCCCAGACAGCCTCAGGTGGTGAAGCCTGGATCTTATTCTAGCTCAGTAGAATGCAGACAGCATAGGGTGGCTAAGAGTGTGTGCCCTGGAGCCAGACAGCTGGGCTTCACACCCCAGCTCCTTCCTGAGCAGCTGTGAAACCTCTGTGCCTCAGTTTCCTCACACTCCAAAGTGGGAAATTACAGGATTAAGCGAATACATATATGAAAAGCATTAAAACAATTCTTGGCACATAGAATGTGCTCAGTATATCTAGCCCTATCCACAATCGTGATTTTATTACTTGGGGAACAGGAGGAAGTGACATAATTTATGAGCTCTATTTTTAACATCCAGGTGATTTTTATTTCGAGGTAGTTAAGTGTCCACCTTTCTCTCATGAGCTTTTCATTACTTTTATGCTTAGAAAGTCCTTTTCCATTTCCACGTCCATTAAATCGTTACCTGAATTATCTCCTAGAAATTTTAATGGTTTAATTATTTTTGCATGTGTGTCCAGCACTATTTTTAAACCTGGGAACTTGTTACTTCAGAGCAGGTTGTACCCAGAGGCTTAATATCTAGAACTGCTTGACTCTGCGCTTTCTCCTATGTCCCTTGTCCGATCCTGTAGCAAATCCAGTGGCTTTACTAACATAATACATCGGAATCCAACCACTTCTCACCACTTCCACCACTGCCACCCGGTCTGGCCACCACGATATCTTCCCTGGATTATTCCAACAGCCACCTCACTGGTCTTCCTGCATTAGCCCTTTTGGTCCATTTTTTATACAGCAGCCAGAGAAGTCTTGCCAAGACTAGCTCAGAAGGTGTTAGTCCTCTGCTCGCAACCTTCTAGCAGCTTCCCCTTTCACTCCAGCAAAAAAAAAAAAAAAGCCAATGCTGGCAGGAATCTGCAAGTTGGGCTCTGTCATAGCTCCCCGGTCCCTGTTCACTCTGTTCTAGTCACTCTGGCCTCTTTGTTGTTCGAAACGTGCCAGGCAAGCTCTAGCCTCAGGGCCTTTGCACTGATCCTTCCATCTGCCTGGAATGCTCTTCCCTCAGATTATTTCCCAGCAGCTCACTCCCCCAGCTCCTTTGTATCTTTGTTCACATAAGACCCTCTTGATGGGCTTGGTGCTCATAGCACAGTGGTGGTTACGGTGCCAGCCACATATCCCGAGGCTGGCGGGTTTGAACCCAGCCCTGGCCAGCTAAGCAGCAATGACAACTGCAACAGCAAAACAGCCAGGAGTTGTGGTGGGTGCCTGTAGTTCCAGCTACTTGGGAGACAGAGGCAAGAGAATTGCTTAAGCCCAAGAGTTTGAGGTTGCTGTGAGCTGTGACGCCACTGCACTCTACCTAGTGCGACACAGTGAGACTCTGTTTCAAATACAAAAAAATAAAAAATAAAAAAAAATAAAATCCTCTTTAAAAAAAAAAAGGAAGGCTCGGCGCCTGTGGCTCAACAGGCTAAGGCACCAGCCACGTACACCTGAGCTAGCAGGTTCGAATCCAGCCCAGGCCCGCCAAACAACAATGACGGCTGCAACCAAAAATGGCCGGGCGTTGTGGCAGGCGCCTGTAGTCCCAGCTACTTGGGAGGCAGAGGCAAGAGACTCGCTTGAGCCCAGGAATTGGAGGTTGCTGTGAGCTGTGATGCCATAGCACTCTATCCAGGGTGACAGCTTGAGGTTCTGTCTCAAAAAAATAAAAATAAAAATAAAAACAATGTGGTGTCATGATTCTTCAAATCCATGACACCAGTCTCTGTCTGAGGTGACCTGTCATCCCACCACCCAAGTCCATTGTCTGGAAGCCTAGGCTTTTTGCCTGCAATATGAGCCCCCAAATTATGCCACATGGTGCCTCATTATATTAGGACTTTGTTACATATCCTCTGGAAACATACACATCAAACCGTCTTCATGACCACTTCCCTAGGGATTATGTAAATCCCATACCTCTTACCTAGAAATCCATTAGCTGGTGGCCATCAGGTGCTACTGTGCCTCCCGACTAGAAAGACCTGCCTTGTGTACCTCCATGCTGTCATGAACTGTGACTCTGCTTTTTCAATCCATAGAATACTGGAAGGACAAGAAGTTTGCCTGTGAATATAGAAAGCTCACACACCATTAAGTTTGAATGCACAGCAGTGCAGTATATTAACTAATAATACTTAACCTTGGAAACCATCTGACAGAGAATCACCCACACTAATGGTCAAATTAAAATGGACATTTAGAACTGTAAAAAAAAAAAAAAAAATAGGCAGCATCTGTGGCTCAAAGGAATAGGGCACCGGCCCCATATACCGGAGATGGCAGGTTCAAACCCAGCCCCAGCCAAAAAAAACTGCAAAAAGAAAAAAAAAAAAGGACATTTAGAACTCATATTTCCCTGGCATTACTCTATTAATTTCAGGAGCATAATAAAAAAAATATGGACATTGAGACATACCAGTCTCAAACACACCCCGTGGCATGTGTATACCAAAAACTAGATGAGAGGTGGAGGAAAGGAACCACAGCCCTGCACAGGGGAGTCTGAGCAGAGAGTACTCACCGTTAGAAAATCCCAAAACACTTCCTTGACGGTCATTGTTTAAGATAAGATGAACCTTATAGCGAAAACTACATTTCATATATATACACAGATAGATGCAGTTGTAGGTATAGATATAAAATGTAGTTTATAATTATATAAACTGGATAAACTCACTTTAATCCTGTTTCCAGGGATTGTTCATACCTGAGGGGGAGGGGCCAATCTACCAATCAGAACTTAGTGTGATTGCTCACAGCTAGGGAAGAGGGACATCCTACCAATCAGAACTTAGTGGGTAATTGCTCACACCTGGGGAGGAGGGACTAACCTACCAATCTACCAATCAGAACTTAGCATGACTGCTCACACCTGAGGAGGAGGGATCATTCTACCAATCAGAATTGAGCGTGCCAACTGCAGAAGGCTGTTGAAAACTCTAGTCTACGGGCTGAACCACATGAGTACCTAGAAAAACCTTCATTGGTACCTACATAAACCTAGCTTAAGTTTACAGTGGGACTCAAGAACCCTCAATGGGCTTTCAGAGAGGCTCATGGGAAGTCAACTTGCTCAGTAAGACTCTGGTTCCAAGGTGAGCTTTGAACCATGGGGTAGATCCAGTCCAGGACCCCAACCATTGCCAAGACCTTTCTTGTCCAGACAAGGGAGGCCCGTTCTTTGTCTTTGGTGAGTGTATCTTTCTCTGTAAATCTATACCCTGCTCTTACTTGGAAAAGCTATTTTTCTCCTTCTCTATAAACTTTGTCTCACACTTGCCTTACCTTGGGGTGTCTGTTCATTCTTTGGCCAAGAGCACCCCAATAACTGAGGACAAAGATAGCTGTTTTGGAAACCAAAATAAATATGCATTAACTACAAATACAATATAATTTATAATTCAGAAATATATACACATAAGTAAATATTATATAGGTGTATGTATGTGTGTGTCTGTGTATATACATATAATTAAAGGAAAGCTACCTCAGAAAGTATCAGTTAGAAGGGAAGATTGCATATGGCGTGTAGTAAATTACAAATAGTTCAGGAGTCTAGACAAGATTTATCTATTTTCATTTAATGTCAAATATAAAATATATTTGCATAGAAAGGCATATACCAAAAGATAAGATCTTTCTTTTGTTGCACTACTTTTGAAAATTTCTCAGTTTCTTTATTTTGTCCCCTCCTAGTATTCTTGCTATCAGATGAAGGAGGTCTGGGCCTGTCACTGTCAGCCAGCGTGCAGAGAAGGGCACAGGTCCACCAAACATGGTCAGAAGGTGAGAGTAGCCGTTCGGATCTTCCACTTCTAGCATGATAGTTTATAAATTTGAATTCAAAGTGAAGACCACGTTAACCTTTATCTTAAACAATAATCGGCCAAACCCATTGACCCATAGGGAACAATCATCAGTATAACTCATGATCCAAAAGAACATTCCAAATCAAAAGTTAATCTCCCAAATCCATCCACCTAAACTACTCAAGATAGGCATCTTTAGGGTGGGAGCTACATTTACAAACCAATAAGATTGGGAGACAGGGTTTAAGGTCAGGCAGGACCTAAACAGACCACACCAGCTGCCTCATGGCTGCCCTGGCCTGAAAGGCCCCGTCTTATTCCCTCTGTATGTACTTTCCACTCTGGAGGCTTCATCTTATCTCCACTAAGGACAGTTTACTTTCTCATCTCTGAGATACTGAGAAGGATCATTATATGAATTTTTTGTTCACCAATAATCTTCCTTCATTTCCTTAAGAATAAACTATTTTAAAAATAGCATAAAGGCCAGAATGGTATAAAAACCAGACAAAAATAGGCTACTTGAATCCCAGTATTTTATTTCTTGTAGTGAGTAATATCACAAAAGATAAACCAAAGAAATTATGTATAGGAATTTACTGTACCACATCTGTTTGTTAAAATTTTCCAAATCTTTTCTCCAAATAAATTTAAACAGCTTCCTGCAAAGATGATAGGAAGTTAAACTGACCTTAGAAAGCAGGTATGTAATTGCTGACCTTTTTTTTTTTTTTAATTAAGTTGTGACAATGTGATTGGAATTTAAATTCGGGGAGTTAACATAGGAGTCATACCTTTAAAAGTACCTGCAGATTTTTTGTTTTGTGATGCTATTTTAAAATGTGCTCAGAGATTACAGGTTTAATTACAGGCTTACTAATTTGTTTCCATATACATTAGACTAAAAATTTAAGTATTAACATTAATCCAATATTTAATCCTTGACTTGTTCTTTAAAAGATGCATCTGCTTTATATTTTTGAAGGAAAAATGACTAACCCAGTTTGACAATATGTCATCTTCATTCCTTTCTCTAGCATTATATTGCACAGAAACCAGTTTTTTCAAGCTTTAAAAATATGTCTCTAGTTAAAAAGGGTTTCCTTGGCATTTTCTGGTATCCCCAATATTCCAGCTTACAATTCAGAAAATATTCCCACTTAGGTATAATTCGGAAATACAGGAAGAGTAACAAAATCCCTGAGGGCCGTGTTTCATAAAATGTTGATTATAAATTGAAGATTTGGAAAATGGTGATACCTTAAAATTTTATGGCAAATCCGTGCATATATGGATATGACTTGACTGATTGAATACTTTAAATGACTGAATCACGGTATTGAAAAATGGAAAGCCTTTGTCCCCCAATAATAGTTGCCATCTAAAGTTTATATGTCCCACAGGATTTATGCTGCCTTTTTGTTTAACTGTGTGTTGCTAATGAAACAGCAGTCTTATTAGCTTTAACATACTTAAATTTATGTTATCCCAGCTTCACGCCGTTAGTTCTACCATCTACATTAATTTCTTCTTTTGTCATCTGCTTCAACTTTATACAAAGTGTGTAAATTTCCACTTAGTCTATCTTCATTCTAGGAGAAAATTTCCCCAAATTGTCCAATTGATAATCCTTTCTTCTAATATTCCAGGTGTGAATTTCATCAGAGGCAATAAGAAGAAAAGAGAGCCTGGAATAGAACATTATTTTGTTTTTACTTAAACTATATTCTGCACTTATCATGCTCAGATGGATCTTTTCTGGTGCTATATGTGAATTTTGTTGCAGTATTTTGGTGAGGAACTTGTTCAATGACAATAATGTCATTGGTTTATTGGCGTTTTTTTAGGAGGACGTATTGAAGTTCTAGAATCATTACTCCTTCCAAAACTGACTTAATATATCAAAATATACTACCGTCCCCTATATTCATTGAGTGAACACAGTCAAATATATCATCTGTTTTACAGATGTTTGTCAATTTCTACCAAAGACCAACTTTATTTTCCACTACCGTGTTCTCCAAATAATGATGATCATGACAATAAGTTCTAATTTAGAGCCACCTAGTAAGCAAGTCCATCTGTTATTTCTCTTTTTAAAACCCGTCCAAAAGTTCTGTTTTCTCTGCTACTTGTTGGGGACACATACCTATCAGAGACAGAATCCAGCAATAAGGCAGGATCTGATTATGCCTTGATATGTCAACCTGAATTTCAGGATAAATTTTAGATAAGAATTGATTGCCCTGGCTTGGTGCCTGTGGCTCAACGGGCTAAGGCGCCAGCCACATACATCTGAGCTGGTGGGTTCGAATCCAGCCTGGACCCGCCAAACATAATGGTGGCTGCAACCAAAAAATAGGTAGGTGTTGTGGTGGGCGCCTGTAGTCCCAGGTACTTGGGAGGCAGAGGCAGGAGACTCGCTTGAGCCCAGGAATTGGAGGTTGCTGTGAGCTGTAATGCCACGACACTTTCTCCAGGGTGACAGCTTGAAGCTCTGTCTCAAAAAAAAAAAAGAAGTGATTGCCCCCAAACAATGCAAAACACTAATCCAAGGTGTCAAAGACTAGGAACTGTGAGTCAGAAAAAGGGGTTGACTCCTAAGAATGGTCTGCAAGGCTGGGGTAAGACAGAATATAGTAGGAGCAAAATTGCCCAGACTAGGGCAGGAGAACAAACAAGAAATGAGAAAATAAAAAGAAACGATAGAGCTCAAAAGTGAGGGTAATGAGTGTAAGTTACCAAGATTGGAAAATAAGGTAAATTACCACTTGAATTAAATAATTAGGTTTATTGTTTTATCATAGAGCACAACTAGAAGAAAACATATTTTGCATTGTCCCTTTTTATTTGTGTATAAATGTTTCATTTTGAATAATGGTTGCCCTAAGAATAAATTTTTTATTTTGGAAACACTCTCCACCTCCTTTTTAGGAGACACCCATCTCAGTGCTGTAGGACAATGGAGGAAGGGGGAGAGAATGAGAGAGAGAAGGAAGAAATTGATGAAGATGCGAAAGCTGATAAGGCATAAATGTGACCGTGTAAGGCATCATACGGTGTACAGCAATTAGACAAAATTTCTCATTGCTTTTTTTTTCCCCAAAAAAAGATTGTGACTTGAGCTTTTACTATTTCTATTCTTGGCTCGGCGCCTGTGGCTCAGCGAGCTAAGGCGCCAGCCACGTACACCTGAGCTGGCAGGTTCGAATCCAGCCTGGGCCCGCCAAACAACAATGACGGCTGCAACCAAAAAATGGCCAGGCGTTGTGGCGGGCGCCGGTAGTCCCAGCTAGTTGGGAGGTGGAGGCAGGAGACTCGCTTGAGCCCAGGAATTAGAGGTTGCTGTGAGCTGTGATGCCACAGCACTCTATCCAGGGTGACAGCTTGAGGCTCTGTCTCAAAAAAAAAAAAAGGAATATTTCTATTGTTATGCTGGCGGAAATTTTTTTCTCTTTCTCACCTCTGCCATAAGCACTGGCTAGCCAGATAAGATAGTCAAAAATGCTTTGGTTCATTCCTCCAAAAATCTTATTCAGTTAAATCTGAAAGCTAGTTCTAAAGATAACTCAATTTATGAGTGGCAACTGTTGGTAGCATTGAGAAAGAGAATCTTGCCAAAATATACACAGTGATTGCTCTGTTCTTTTAACTAAGAACAAAGCAATTATTATCTGAAGCCCAGGGTATGTTCAGTCAACTACGTGTGATGTTTCAGTCAACCTTTCTTTTATTGTGCCTTTTCTGTGTTTCTCTGTGTTTAGATAGACAGATACTTACTATGGTGTTACAGTTGCCTGCAGGACTCAGTACAGTAGCATGCTGTCCAGATCTGTGACCGGGGAGTGATAGGCCATACCAGAGACCTGGGTGTGTGGAGGGCTGTACCATCTAGGTTTGCAGGAGTACCCTGCACAGTGTTCATGCAGCACTGAAATCCCCTCCCACACACGGGAGCATCTCAGAATGTATCTTCAGGATCAGAAGATGCACACTGCTTCCACGCTCCAACTCTCCTGCTTCTGGCGCAGCGCACACTCACGCCCTGACTGTGCCTCCCAGTAGAGCTAAAAGGAAACTTGCCTAGAAACAGAAGGAATTAATGAAGTGTTTTTTGTAGCCTGGACAATTTTGGTTTAAAAGCAATTTGAAAGAGAAAGACCCCGGATGACTAAAACCAAAAGAGAAGTCTTATGATGTGACTTTGGAGGAGTCGCCACCAAATTCATATTTCTGCAAAAATGGGGTTTTCGGTTTTTTAATTGCACTCCAGCCAAAACTTTTGCTGCTTGAAGAGGGGAATGTAACTTTTGTCATTTGGTCAATGAGTCAGAAAATGCAAATGCACAGAACATTAGTGTTAAAGAAAAGGAAAAAAGTCAAGTGTAGAAGTGAAGCACGCAGGCAACATTTATCTGAGCTTTCTGGGGGAAGCATAGCGTCGAAGAAAAACACCAGCAAGAATTGCACTTAATGAGAACTCTGAGCAATTATATGAGACATGTCAACATTTCTGAAAATAGCTTTAGTGTCCTGGAAAAGAAGAAATATCACATCCAAGTCACTCATCCACTTAGTGGATACTCACTGGGAGCAGGAAAGTGGCACTCACCCTGTGGGGATGTTCAAGGTGCGTGGTGTAGTGTGTGCCCAGCCGGGGTTTCAACTTCCACAAACCCACTGTTTATTGCTTTCCCAGAAAAACAGGGAAGAGGTGGAAAACAACACAGAAGAGGAAGAACGGATCCTGGAAGAAGAAAAATGCACACTGTTCTATGAATGTGTATGTGTTTGATCATCAGACAAATATTATTCAGGAAGAACTGAGAACTGACATCCGACCTCACCTACATTGTGCTTGGAATTACACGTAGTTGCACTTTAGTTAATGCATTCTAAAATACATTTAATTTAATCATATTCCTCAATTTGTTGTTGGTCACAAACCGTTTTGCCAGCTTCATAAATTGCCAAGGTAGGGAAATACACAATAAACTCACATTACAAAAAAAAGAAAAAGGCAGCCTCTCTCTCCTGTCTGGTGCCCACGGCTGCTGTCACTCAAGCCTAAGTGACACTACTGCCTCAGCCTCTTCAGGAGCTGGGATTGCAGGCACATGGCACCACGCCCAGGTAAGATTTTTAAAAATATTTTTTAGAGATGGAGTCTTGTTATGTTGCCTAAGCTGGTCTCCAATTCCTTCCGGAAGTGATCCTCTAACTCAGCGCCCCAAGGTGCTGGGATTACAGGCCTGACCCTCCACACTCAGCCAAATTACTCTTTTGACAGTCAGTTAGGGCGATTGTAGTGATGGCGATATAACAAAGAGACAATAGAAAAACAACAAAAAAAAGCTGACTTGCAGCTTTCAGATTTTCTTCTTAGTAGGGGGTTGGGATAGCAATCCTGGTGGTGGTGACTGGGGGTTAGGGTTGTATAAGACTATATTCTTATCCATGGTTATCTGGAGATAAGGAGGGGCTGCTGATAAGAATTATGTGAGGCCTATATCACTCCAAGCCACTTTCTTGAGCTGCCACCGGTAGTTCCATAAAAAGATGCCAAGAATGGTGTAGAAGAATCTTTCTGTTCACCACTCACAGTTTTTCTGGTTTCAGCTAAGATATTTTTATTTTTTAACTGGTGGTTTAATATTATTGGGAATTACATTTCCTATCAATGACGAAACTAGATTAATCCCTTAAGTGAAGAATGCAGATTTAGTTATAGAAAATATCGTATTTATCTTGCTCCAATTTTAATGTTAAAAACTCAATGCCCACATATTGAGGGCATGAGAAAAATCTCAACTTAGATCAATTCTGACAATGCAAAATATAAAGAAACCTCCCCTTCCTAAAATTTATTGTTACATATTTATGCTACATATTTGAATTAACAAACATATTTTAAAACGGAGAGCTGTGAAAATTATAAATAGTCTTAATAGTTGTAATGCTTCTAGATGTAATATTATATAGCTATTAAAATTACATTTATAAAATGTTTATAATAATGTATAAAATTTGCTGTAATGTTCAATATTAGTATTATATAAAATTGCATGAAAATAATGAACTCAACCGTGATTACAGAAAATGTACATTATAGGAACCAAAAAAAAAATTATATCAAAATCTTTAATGCAATTGTCTCTGGTAGCAGGATTTTTAATCTGTTTTCCTAGTTTTCTTTTCTTTCTTTTTTTTTTTGGGTACTTTAGACAATGGCCCTACTGTGGTGTGATAAAGAAATAAATCTCTCAACTATTTTGAAAATGCCATTCTCTGATGTGCTTTGTGGATATAAACCATTGGTTAGTTTGGAAAAATGATGTTTTTGTCATTTTTTTTTTCATCACTGTTATAAAGAACAAAATCCCCCCCCACACAATTTTTCCTTTCCTGTCACACCATAACCCTTAACATGGAAGACTTCTGTGTCTAAGTATGGGGGGGAGGTTCCCACACATCAGGCAGGCAAGCAATTCTGCCTGGGGTATCACCTGGGATCCTCTAATTCGGTTCAGTTCTGACACCACCAGGTGGTAATTTCTGACCCCTCTCGGGAAAGCCTCAGTCCCCAGCCTGTCCTCCCACTACTGCAGAAGCAGGGGACAAACACCAGGTTGCTTGTGCCTGTGCTTCTGATGAACCTGCTACGAGTCAAGGTTCCTGCAACCCTCTCTCCTCAGGTTCACAATTGGCGAGAGCAGCTCACAGAACTCAGGGAAGCATATCTACCGATCCTTTTTACAAATAAATTACAAAAAATACTCCTGAAATCCAGATGAAGAGGTTGCAGGGCACCATATGGAGGAAAACGCAGGCAGCTTCCAGGTCCTCTCGGAGCCTCTGGGACCTCTGTGTGTCCTCGTCCAGAAGCTCCCTGAATGCGGTGCTCTGGGTTTCTGTGGAGGCTTCATTACACATGTATGATTGATTAACTCTTTGGCCATTGGTGACCAACTTAACCTTCAGCCCCTCGCCCCTCCCTGGAGGGTGGAGGCTTAGAGGTAAAGTCCCAACTTTCTCATCTTACCTTCATCTCATCCTGAAGCTGCCTGAAGCTGCAGTTCCCGCCCCAGGGCTGTGAATCGGTGCTGGTCCCAGGCTTGTTAGAAACCATTCAGGGGCCACACAGCAGGAGCTGAGTTACACAAGGGGAACTTCATCTGTCACTGTCTCCCATCACCCCCAACCGGGCTGTCTCGTTGCAGGAAAACAAGTTCGTGTCTCCCACTGATTCTGCATCTTGGTAAGTTGGATAATTCCTCATTATATATCACAATGTCATAATAATAAAAATAAAGTGCACCACAAATGGAAAGTCATACGGAAAGGCCTTCCACTTCCCACCCAGGTCTGTGGAAATTTGTCTTGCATGAATCCAGTCCCTGGTGTCAAAACGTTTGGAGACCACTGACCTAAAGGCTGCCAGCCAGCAGTGAACCCATTAGCATACAAAGAGACAATGCTTTGAAAATTCCAAGGATTTTAGGACTTGTGGCGAGGTTACGGACCCAAAGATTAAAGGTTATTGCAAGGCATGAGACAAAAGGAAAATGAAGGCCCAGTGTTTGTGGTCAATACGGCTTTTATTCCACCTGGATGCAGGTGGGATGAAATCAGGAAGGGAACTCCACATGTGGCTTACGACAAATGGGGAGTTAAAGGGTCAGGAGGGCAGCAATTGGCGGCACTCCGATTTCCTGGGAGGGACGGGACTCCGACCCTTCCTGGGCAGGTCAGACCCACCTGGACGGGGCAGGTCTTTCTGGGCAGGTGTATCTGATTCTATCATTTGTATGCCAAAAAATAAGGATAAAGAACAAATACATATTTCATAATATCACATGCCGAATTCTCGCATTAAAATAAAGCAAGAACCCTACTTACTAAGTATAATTGTTCTGGGGGATTTTTATTTTAATTTAAAACACAAATACTGTACTTTTACTTCATGTACAGATTTTCAACTATGTAATTAATTATTTGGGGCATCATAGCATTACTTTTAATACATTTATGCTGACTTATCTATTCAAGGAGATTCTTCAAGATAAAAAATTCTATCTATGGGGAAAAAAATCTTGTAAAATTTTGTTTTATACAGTACATCTTTCACATCTTAGGGGGAGCTAAATTCTATGATTCACTTGTCTAATAATACCTTAGGGGAAAAAAGATAAATTAAAGTTAAACATGACTCCACTAATAAATTAGTAAATATACTAATATTGTCTCAATATGACAAAAATGTTTGCTGTTGCCAACTCTTTGGGATGAAATTTGTTTTTAAAACCTATAATTGGAGAGAACCTCATAATGCCTCTCATAATATAAAACGTATGCTTTTTAAAGCTATTTCATCATATGCACTAGTATGTATGCTTTTCATATATCCTAACTATGAATAGGTAAGTAGATATTCACATGCTCAACTCATAAAGATAGAAATAATAGAAAGGTTATAAAAACTACCCGAATTTCTAAAACCAGAAAATTGACAGATTGTCTCAGTATGCACTCTCTCTCCCACCAACCTTTTGGTGTTGGTGGTTTAATATGTGTACGGTCATGGATTATGTAGTTAAGACAGTTCAAATATTTCAACAATAGAGTTAAAATATTTTAGATCTTTCAGCTGCATTCATAATTTATATTAAACTATCAGCTCACAATGAACTGATTTTAATGTTTTACAGCTGATTATTATATATAACTAACTGCCCTACCCTTCAGCAACACATCTTTAGTATTTTGATATTTTTATTTTCACCATGTAATGGAACGGAGAATGTGACAAATGTCATAATTTCAAATTGAGGACCTGCGAGCATTATAGGAAATGCATACTGCCTACTTCTCCAAGAGAAAATGGACTCACCAAGAGATGAAATGAAGGTCTGTACAGATGTACTAATAGCTCTTTGCCTTTGCAGTGTTCTTCCTAACAGGAAACTGAGAATAGATATGATTAAAGATGTATGTCAATAAGATATAGGCATGTAAGCAAGTGCTTTAATTATCTTCCCCTGATTTTCTCTCTAAATATGAAGACATCTAAAATCCCATTCTCTATTCCAGGGACATATTCAGCATTGTTCAGTGACAGCATAAATTTCTCCCTGCCATCACATTTATTATTGTTTAATTAAACAGAGACAAGTCAAGTGGTTCAGAAAGAAACCAAGTAAATGAATCCCCAGCAGTCTTTACATAATTAATGGTGTTCTCTTCTCTGTGGACTGCACAATTTATTAAATTGCTGATCAGAACCACTTCAGATAAACATATTTATGTATTCTGAGTGAAAGACTTTTCTACAAACTGTAGAATATTTGAATCTTAATTCAGTGGATTTCTAAAAAAATGCATAAATATGGCAATATTTAGGAGAGTAGAAACTATTAATAGTCTGCCATTGCTGAGTTTTTGTATTCAAGAATCTTTATTGCATTATTATAGAATTTTGAAAGCAAAATCACTTAGAAAAAAATGTTATGAGAAATTAAGACGTTAAAAATACAATATATAAATAATAAAGAAGTATTGGTTTCTAGGGAAAAATAAACTCCTCCACTTCGGACCATGTACTTTTGAGTAAATTACAAGCATATATTCTATAATGAATAAATGTCTAACAGCCACTTGCATCTTTCAAGAGACTTTATTTTTAAATATATAAGGTAAATAAAATATACTTAAGAAATATCTTTTTTGTGCCTTAAGATTAGGATTTGTATGGGCAGTCATAGACAGAAGTTTAATTCTCTGTGTGGCTCAGGAGAACACTGCAATAATGATTGTTCATGAGTCCACCAATATAGCAAACCCAGGAAAAGCAGGCTGTTATGCAGAATCAATTAATAAAGAATCTAATGACCTCTATGTCTGCATATTTGGTGTGTGGTTTTAGCTAAGTTCTGTTTTAGCATATTTTAAACATTATTTAAAAGCACTATTTTTTCAAGGACATATCACAAATTAAAATAATTGACGCTGATGAAGAAAATTGTAAAATATGAATGTCAATTGTAGCTGTAAAAACTAATATGTATTGTTAAAGAAAGAGCTAAACCATTTTAGCAAAGTTCTACTGGGAGAATCCATTACATGATTCAGCTAAACTTGTAACAATTAATCTTCAGCCTTGAATAAATTCTCCAAGGAAAGCAATACATTATATTGTGTTTAATGAAACCTATGCATAAAATTATTTTTAATTTCTGAAATGTATTATTTCAAATACAATGAAAATTATTTCCTTCATGATCCCTATATACTATTAAAGCTGTCTTTTTTGAACTGTCAGGCCAGAGTATTTCTGGGATACTATTAATCAGGCTGGAGAAGGTAAAAATAGGTTTATAAAATAGTCTCGACCCAAAAGGGAGGATAGACATTAACTTCTGGTTTGATATATTGGCTACATTAATATACAATGCATCTTCAGAACTTGACCTTAAACGTCAGGATTATAACGCACCATTTTTCTTCTTATAAGAAGTACTTTACAGAGGTGTTTCTGGTCAACATTATTTTGTGCCGCAAGGTGAAAATGATGAAATGCATTGAAATACATTATCTATAACGTATTAAAATAAAGCTTATCATTCTATATATGTGTGTCCTTCCAACTGTAGACCTTAGCAACAAAACTTACAAATGTAAATTAATCAAATATTCTCCAAAAAGTTGACTGTGTGATCTCTTCTTTACCAGGTATCATTGACAAAGTCAATCTCAAAAATGTCAGACTTTCCCTCACCTTCCCAGTGGAGGGTTTAAAGGGAGTGACACCCTTCATTCCGATGTGTTGTGACCCCATATGTCTACATGTGTAATTGAGTTTTTGAAGTTTTTGTAGCACACTACAACTAGCAGCATTAGAGAAATGTATCATGGAATACAGTGGAACAAGAGAAGGATTTGAAATTAAGTCATACTTTTGCATCCTAAGTCATTTAAACTCTTGGACATTTGGTTTATTTTAAATGGGCACTGAAATGTTTTGCATTTAAGGATTTCATCATTTCAAATAAAATCCTGCATTAAGAACTAAGAATAACCACACAAACAATAATCGTAGTTCATGGCAGGCTTCATAAATCTTAGTTAGCTTCCTTCAAATAATACACAAATAACATTCTTGGTTATTAGATACCCATCACTTTCAGTTTGCCTTATTTTATCTCCTTCCTTTCATTTATTAATGATACAAATGTGACAGAGAATAAAACTTTTTAGTATACAAAATGTTTTAATCAAACACATTAACATGAAAGTGTTTTTAACTCATTCACCCAATAAACATTGTTTGAGGCATGGTTACCAGCAAAACACCATAAATAAAAACATAGATAGGTTGATCAGTAGATAGTGATAGTGAACTTGCTTTTGGTTGCTTGTTTTACTCAAAATATACTAAAACTTCTGTAAGTTGATCACCCAAGGGACTGTCCCAAACTGGTCAACGTGTCGGGTGGTCAACATAAGAACCTACGCTTACTATACGTTATGTAATGTGGTACATGGCTGGTCTTTGAAACTTAGATCAACTTTTGAAGGTGGTCAACTATGGAGTTTCCACTGTAATAGTTTAAGAGATGTTTTAGTAATAGTGATTGGAATAAAAATCTGAATTATACAGTTTAAATTACTTGAAAATCTCTGATGGATCTCATAGCATGTGAACAAGTAACTTGAGAGCTGAGAAAATATTTTTTAAACTTTAACCAAAAATAAAGCCCAATGTTCCAGTAGATTTCCTACCAGCATGTTTTTAATCTTAGGGATATCATTAAAAAATTATTTCAAATAAAAACGCTGATCCAAATGTATATCAGATTCACTGGGTTATATGTCATGATCATTTGCACTATGGATATCTAAGTGGTGATTTTAGTGAATTTGGAAAAGGGAATGATTTTAATAAAACTTAAAACTAGGTCAATGACAGTGTGAACAATAATACAGTCATCTGGATCAGGTACAGACTGTAGGAAAAAAACAGCTTCCCTAAGATGAACTAAATGAGAACTTAAAATCAGAAGACTCATCAGGCACTGTAGCTCATGCCCGTAATCCCAGAACTTTGTAAGGTGAAGGTGGGGTAATGCCTCAGGTCAGTCTGAGCGACATAGCAAGACCCCCAGCCCCATCTCTCCTGTAGTCCTAGCTACTCTGGGAGTTAAGCAGGACGGTCACTTGAGTATAAGACATTGAGGTGGCAGTGAGACATGATAAGACCACACTATACCCCAGGGAACAGAATGAGACTGTGTCTCAAAATAAATAAAATAAAAGCGGAAAATCAACTAGAGGAATGATTTGTTCTTCTAAATAAAAAGTAAAAGGATAGTCAGGAGATTTGTTAACAAAGAAAGATATATTTCAGTGAGAAGAAATATCTGTGCTCAATTGTCAATTTCCTTTGCAGAGAAATCATACAAAAAAAGAATAACCAAAGCCTTCGAAACTATTCAGTATTAAGAAATTTAAGTAATATCAGCCAGGTGCAGGGGCTCACGCCTGTATTCCTAGCACTTGGGAGGCCAAGGTGGGTGAATCACCTGAGCTTACAGATTCGAGAGCACCCTGAGCCAGAGTGAGACTTCTCTAAAAAATAGCTGTGCGTTGTGGTGGATGCCTGTAGTCCCAGCTACATGGAGGCTGAGGCAAGAGAATCCTTTAAGACCAGGAGTTTGAGGTTGCTGTGAGCTATGATGCCATAGCACACTACAAGGGTGACAAAGTGAAACTGTTTAAAATTAAAAAAAAGAAATATAAGTATTTTTATCTTGGAAATTATCTCAGTGTGTACTATTGCATTTATTTTTATGTTTAATGTTGAATGTTTGTTTGCCTTATCCCTTTTGAGTGTGGACTATGATTTCTGGAACTATACACATTTTGTACAACATTATATAGTAAATATAGCCAATAACACAATTCTGGGCACATAGTTATTGCCAAGGGAAATTTTAACGAATGACCAGTGAGTAAGTGACTGAATGTTTGCATAAATAATAGGAACAAAAATCTGTTTTAATGTAGAAAGTGTTGTCACAACTCAGTAAATACCTGATTAGGACTTTTTTTTTTTTTTTTAGTTTCTAAAATATGTTCTTACTATTTCACACTTTAGCAGACTCATTTTCTTGTGGGGGAGGAGATGGACGTGGCATTTGAGTGTATGTAAAAAAGAAATCTGTTAGCAAATGACAATGCAACTCTTTCAAGTTATGGGTCAAAACTGCTAGGTATGCAAAGTTATTTCATGAACATATATTTCCTAAGGATTGACACTTAGATTTATTAGTCAACAGGTAAGTTTTCATTCTGTGAAAAGAAAATTATAAAGCTTTATAAAGTATCTATATTTCACTCTCTTCTCTCAAGAGTTTTTTTTAAAGACCAATTATTTAAAATTGAAGTAAGACTGATTAGCGTTGCTTGTTCCTATGACTAATTAATGAGGAAATGGCATGTTCTTACCCTTTGATTTGTTGCTGATTAATAAATCAATGAAGTATTACTGGAAGGAAAAAAGAAGAACAGAAACATGCTCATATAATGAGATGATGGCTGCCCTTTTTCGCTTTCTGAATACTCATGGTCTCAAAAAAAATCCACATCATAAATGAAATTAGCTGGGACCTTTGCCAAACTTCTGAAGGAGGACTAGAATTGATGGCTCATGAAGATTAAATTATTCATTCACCTCTGGAACATGAAACTCCAGGACAAAGTTGGGACATAGCCACTAGGGTTGCAGCTTGTCATCATCCTTCCTGCCATGAGTTTCATTTCTTAATAAACAGAGATGTCAAGCTTCAGGGTAGTTTCTTACAGGTTCAGTTCTTTAGTTCAGAGCTCAGTCTGGGGTACATGTTCATGACATGGCTAAGGTAAAAAATACTGCTGAGATTTTTGGTGTCACCCCATCTAAGAATTTCCCAAGACATTCCATAGCCGTGAGAAATATCCAACCTGTGATATATGGATGCGTTAGACACATTGAGTCCTTTATGCTGTTTATACATATCAGGTCCGAATTGAAGAACCGGGGCTTCGCAGTGGATCCCTAAAACTTAGGATGCATTGGTGCCTCTTTCTGTAAGTGACATTATTACCATTTAAACACCTGAAAACGAGCCAGATGAGGAAAGTGTAGAGGTTGCCTTAGAATAAGAGTAGAAAAGTCTGCCGCCTTCCCTGGTCCTTGGCATGTCACAGTCAGAGCTGGTTTGAGAGATACAGGGGCTGTCCCCTCCCCCCGCAGCTGTGCACCTGCTCTGCCTTCCTCTGCACAGGAATCTCCTGGTCACTTAGGAGAACCATCGAAATGCTTCCTTCACACAGGTTCTCTCCTTGGGTTCAGCCCTCCTGAAGCATCCTGTTCTTTCTTACTCAACATAATTACCGCTTTTTCACAACCAGTTCATTACCTAAAGGTGAGGTACAAATTCAGGCTGAATATTCTATACTCATTGGAAAATTCACCATTTTCAAGCATGAAGCATCAGACTCCTAATTAGCCCGGCTTGTCTAATGATCTGTAACTTTTAGCACCCACTGGACCTTTGATGAATGCTAACTCTTCCACTCACATCTATTTAGTGAATGAAATAGTTCATAAAATCTTAATAGGAGCATCAAAATCATGTACTTTTAGCAGTACCATCTAATTTCACATGAGAAGATTGACCCCCAATGATCACATATTTCACATAATTCACACTATTAGTTGATGACAGATTTGAAATCACCAGATCTTCTGATTACGAGCATTATTATGTAGTCTGTCCATTGAATTTACTCTTCTGTCTGGGTATATTTTTAAATTTCTGCATATTGAATTAAAATATCCTCAATTAGATATTATTTTCTTTTAGAACATATCGATCAGATTCTTAATATATTTGGCACATTATCAAATTCCATTCTATGAGTCTAATATAATCTTAGCAGATCCCACAAAAAAAGAAAAGCTATATATAAATACAAACACACACGCACACATTTATGCAGCAACAAATCATTGTTATTCGTAGTCATTTTATGACTAGTAGTTGTAATATACTTCATTATAAACTTGAAAAATATCTAGAGTCTGTTTGTATATATTCAACAATTTAGCAGTTACATACAATTTCTTAATAAATATAATATGTACGTGCATGTAAAAATCTTGAAAATTTTTCCTTTAACAACAGTTATCATATTAATAATATTTACCAATAATTAAAGCTATTAATTTTGAGTGAGAGATAAATAAACTCTAAGGATTTTTTTCCCTCTAATTTACAGTATTTGTTTATGTTTTGCACACTTATCCTGAAGGGGCCAGGGCTACAGTGTAGCCCTTCAGATATTTGTTCGTGTGTAGGCAAAGTACTTTTATGGAACTCTTAATATTTTAGGGTAATATCCCTTTGACAATTCTGTAAAAATTACTGTTACTACAGACCTATCAAAACATGAACCTGGGCATAAAACTGTTACCAAAATTTGGACTAGGAATGAAAGGAAATACCTAACTGGAAACATAAAGCAAAAGGATAACATTAAAACATGACATTAAAAGACCAATGTCACCTTCACAAAAAAAAAAAAGAGAAAAAAGTAAGAATTTACTAGTTTTTGATGGTGATGGTTATTGATTTTATATCAAGTGAATGACTGATTTAAAAATTGATATTTGAAAGATAGACTCCACCTTTACGGTTTCTACTTTAGCTACAAAATTACCCTTCTTTCAAAATTACTTGAGGAAAATTACTATGATCTTAAACTTTTATTTTTTTCAGATGTCTGAAATGAAGGTCATCGTTATGCACAGTAACTGACTTGTTTGCAATCTTTAGACAATTTACATAAAGCGGATAATTTTCAATTTATGGTGAAATGAATACACACATTTTTATTCTGCACTGTTTGGTGAAAAGCATCCTAGAATTGTTCACAGAGCAAAATGTGTGGATGTTAGCAAGGCCTACATCTGAACCTACACATAAAACTTTGCTTTCATTTTTCCTTCTTTTCTCACCAAATGACATTCAACTCCATTTGGTTTCCATCCATAGCCTATGAGCCAAAATAAGGAGAACATAGTTTCCTGTTGTGATAGTCAATCACTTCTTAACTCTTTAGTTTTCTTGACTTTGAACAAAATGACATAGGAGTGAGATGACCATCCAGAGTTAGACAAATGATGTGTGACCATGAGAAACAAGAACAAAAACGATCTGTTTTCCTGTCTCACCCTACAAGGTTACACGGTCAAGGTGGCTCCCCTAATCTTCAAACAGGGTGCTCTGATGAACATTAGACTTCTGGCAGTCTGCAGTGGGTTGTGGGGATGACAGCCATATTTTGCTGATAACGTTATTGCAAAACTTGTTTGAGTTATTGTATAGGTGTAGCCTGATAAGCAGTGGGGGAGAACTACATTGCAATATACTCAGATTTTCCTTAAATGATTTAATCACACCTGTAAGCTTCTCTGCCTCGCCTACTACAGCAAGTGGAAATGCTTAACTCCAATCTGATCAGGTAATTAGCATTGGAAGAAGTTTCCCAGCATTTAATCCTCACCTATTTACCTCTTCTCCCTCTCGTCTCTAGTGAGAGTCCAAATGCTGTATGTGATCTGGTCACAGTGGGGGACACAGAGGCTGGCCTGTGACTCTGAGCGTGGCTGGTCCTCTTCACAGGTGGGCACAGCAGCCGTGGATGGAGGTGTGGTTGATCGAGGCTATTCTGTGTTGTTTTACCAGCACCTGTGACTGTGGTACTCGAGTTATTTTATTTTATAGGCATTGGCAATGCTTCTTGGAATCGTCAGATTGCAAATGAGAATATATCCCTTTGATACCTGGGCCTCACCTGGGCTTTCAGTCGAGCGCACACCACTGTAGATGTGGTCGAGGTGTCATTCAGTGTTAATGTGGATGGCTTTTGGTGGAGTCCGTCTCCCCTTCCTTGGAAACTCTTCCTGCAGTTTCTCCATTCATCAGCTCTTGAGCAGACTTGCAGCAGCTCTTGAACATGACCCTCCCCCTTCCACTGCATTCCCAAGGACATAAAGGGGTTCCTGGCCCCTCACCTCATCAGAGCTCCTGGGCCCCTTTGCAGGACCTCCTTCTTGTTAACTACTTTTACTTTTTTTTTTCTTCAACTACTTTTACTTTTACTTCCCTTTATTGTCTTGTAGCTACTTTAGGTGTGGGAGACAATCTGTGGGATTATTCTCTTCCTAAAGAGGAAACAAAAAGAAATACCCTCTGCTTTAGGGGTTTGCTCAATTATAACTAATTCCCCCAGCAAAGGCAAGTAGAGAAGTCTCACCTCTGGATCCCCTGATCTCTGCTTCCCTTCTCCCGAGACCTACCAGGGTGAAAGTTATGGAATTCTTGTGTGTTTGTTTAGTTTTCCTCTACCCTGGCCTATCTACTCTGACCGGGCACATTTAAGCACTTAGTATGTTCTGTTGAATTAAAGAAGGTTAGAAAATCATTTTCCACACGTAAGGCTTGGCTTCCAAAACTTTGCCACTGCTGCCAGGCATCAGCTTCGAGGCTCCAGGATAATCAATTCTCCCCTTATCCTTGGCCAAGTAAATCCTTTCCTTCTTGGGACATGTATGTCCTGGCTAACCCTTGAAGAAGGAAGACTTGGAGGGGAGACTATTTTATGGAAAAATAAAAATGCATCCTTTTAATATCTCCCTCAAATCATCCTTGTGTGTCAAATGCTTTTGTGTCACTTCAGTGGCATGCAATCTTATGACGAAGACAGTCATCTTTATTTTACATTTGGCAACACTGAGGTTTGCAGAGTCCAGGCAAGCAGCCCAGCGTCCCACAGCGAGTACACTGCAGGGCCGCTTTAGTTCAGATATTGGAGCTGCAGAAGGCAAATGTTCATCAACCCACATGCCTTTTTGACAAGACTTATTTAAAATATCTATCAAAAAGTTATAAAGTTTGGGTGTTCCAAAACACTAACAGATTTGTTCTAGGGGAGAGGAGGAAGTGGGAACAGAATATCTGAGAACAGAACCTTCAGGCAGTTTGAGGAACACACCCCAGCCAGGCCTTGTCAACAAGCCTTCTTCTTTTTGCTCAACCTGTTGTCCTAGATGCTTTATTCCTCACTCTGACCATTCAGGAATTTTATTCAAATTGTGTCTTTTCATCAGATTATCTACATACATATATCTGTGTATAGAAAAATGCCTTCCCTAATGACTGTGTTCCTTAGAAGAAAATTCTAAGATAGACAGAAATTTTATGAAAATAAGTTTGAATTAATTAGTTTCTTATTTAGATTTTGGATGTATTATATTTCCCCAATTTGGAAAACTGCCTTTAATTTAGGTGTCAGCACAAAAACTCTAGGGATTATACTTTAAATTTTACTTTTGTAAAAATTCCTGATTTTTTCTGTCTGTTATAATCAAATGAAATCATCTATAAGCATCCTTCCTTGGGGTATAAATAATAATCTAGTGATCTAAAAGTTTCATAAAACCTAAAGAACATTTCAATGAACTCTATATATGTGCAACCTTAAAATCACAAGACCATAATAGGCAATTGCTTTGACAATTTAGGACTTTGATGAGTTTGAGCTTTAGATGTTTAATGTCATAAATCCAGGTGAAAGATCAACAAAGAAGTTCAAAAATTGAATAGAGCACTTTGTCATAATATGATCAAGTTCTTCTATGAGTCACCGGCTTTCTTATGTTTTCTAATGTAAGAAAACACGTGACTTGACATGGACAGCACATTGTCACTGAAAGCCCTGACCTCAGCAACATATAGTGTGTCCAGGAACAGAACTTTTGTACCTTTTTAATATTTTGAAATAAAAAAAAAAAACAGCAGTAGACTGTTCAGTTTAACATTGAATAATGAGAAGATTTAAATGACATTGAGGTGGTGGGAGGACAGATAAAATGGTCATGAGATAAGAGCAAAGTGTAGTTGGGCAATACATATCACTCCCCACCTGTCTAGGGCATGAGACCTTTATAGACACCAACAAAGCATTCTTCATAAAGTATTCTTTATGTGGCGTATTATATTTATAGATTTAAGTATGTTGAATCAACCTTGTAACCCTGGTATAAAACCAACTTGATCATGGTATATAACTTTTTTGATGTGTCATTGAATTGTTAGGATCTTATTGAATATTTTTGCATTGATATGCTTTAATGATATCGGTCTCTAGTTTTCTTTCTTTGTCAGGTCTTTTTCTGGTTTTGGGATCAGGGTGATATCCAAAGTACTCCATACTATTAGGAACCCAGTATATAAACACTTACCCACTCATATGAATGATAAAACACAAATATAGTCTAGCAAGGGGGAAGAGTGAGGAAGGAGAGGGGAGAGGAACTGGGGAGGGCGATTGGTGGGATCTCACCTAATGGCGCAATGCAAGGATGTATTTCAAAATAACTAACAGTGGATTTTCATGTCTTACCACAAAACATAATTAAATGAGGTGTTAGTGATGTGAATCAGTTTGATTTAATCATTCCACAGTGTATATCAAGTCATCACTTCATACCCCCAAAATGTATACAGTTATGATTTTAATTAACAATGAGTAAAAAAGTAAAAATTAAAACAAATAAAATGTTCCTTTCAAAGAAAAAGTAAATAAATAAAGTATTCTTGGGTTCCGTCCAGTATACAGGGGGGCCACCCTATATTTTGGCTTAAAGTTCGTGTGTAATTGCGTATCAACTTTATAGCTGTCTTGTATGGCTACCTTAGGTGACTTTATGGCTGTCTTGTATTTTCTTTCAGGTGATACAGTCAATTCTTGGATGATGTCTGCTAAATCTCCCTCTTAACTGTGCTTACCCTGAGTACTAGATGCCCTGATCATCAGGGCTTCCCTGAGTTCAGTGTTCCTCACTGATTCAATGTTTAAGTCTGAAGTACTCTTAACCAGCATAGCGCCTTACAAGCTACTATAGAATCCCCTTGTAAAATGATGAGTTTTATCAAGGACTGAGGATGATTGATTAATTTTTAATGTACCTGCATCTATAAATCTAAATTGACATTCCCAGACTAATTTCATTTTAGCAGAGTTGTTTATGTGCATATAAAGATATCATTTTTTAGAAATGAAATTCCAATACATGTCCAACTCTGTTGGCTAACCTCAAAATTAAAAGAAACTTTCTTTATATTTTTAAATTATGCTTCTATGGTAGCTATAAATCCCAGTGCACTTTTCTGGGCATCAGCTTTGGCCATTGATCACTCTTTTGGTCTGCAGCTGAGTTAAATATCATGGATAAATTAGAGTTGGAAACTAAATAGATGAAATTGTAAAACCTACTTTACTTAACTCAGCGATACTAGTATTTTTCCTTTGTTTACATAATGGGACTTGAAATCAATCAGCTGTCAGATTAGTTCAGCTACTCTAATCAGATATATGACATTGTTGCATGTTGAACAGTCCATGAATTAATTTATTTAAACACTAATGCTGAAAATTAAATAATGTGACTAATAAGACTATTCTGGTTTGTAGAACATTTGCATCATAATGAAGTTGTAAGTTGAATTACTTTAAGTCATCCAGTAACGAGTAGATTCAAATATCCCAGTTCCCAAGGCATGCTCTCTAATTCAGAAGTAAATATTAGCAACAAAAAAGAACACTGCTAATTTTTGCATCTTCTTCTGTAGAAAGAACTTAATTTCACCTGTCAACAATACCTGAATCAACTAAATTGGCTGATGAGAATTGATCTCTCATGGAATTCAGAGGTTCAGTTTTTGAGACCAATGGTGTTAATTCTTCCACACAACAGTCTAGCTGCTCTGTTGATTTTCACACAAATTAAAATTTCTTTTTAAATTTACTTTGGCTCTTTGGGCCTCAGTTTTCTTGCTTGAAAAGCTGGTAGAAGAATAGTTCTAGAAAGAAGATTTGTTGTGAAGCCAACAAAGATTAAACTTCAAATCTCCACTTGCAAGAACCCACCCAGGATATTCGCATTGCCTAATGTGAAGTGGTAACATTATTTGAATAAAATCTTAATGCACTTTTTTTCTTAAAGTAGGACTCATATTCTATAAAACTCAGGCAACACAAAAATCCAGATCCACTTTTATGTATATTACTTAAGGATGCTGGTGAGGATCGGATGAGATCATGTAAAGCTCCGCATCCAGTGCTGTGTAAAGTTTGTGCTTAAATGTGCGCTATTGTCATTGTAATGTAGCTTTCTATGCACTTCATAGGGCAAAATACTGTTTGATGCAGTGACTGTCATTGTATTTCCCACCCAGCATTGTTTGCATTTACATGCTTGGCTGTACTATGTATGGGAGGGAAGACCCATATTATCTTGTTTGCCTTTCAACCCCACCCTTTAGTATGATATATAGCTTACTGGAGACACTCAGTAAGTATTTATTGCATTCATTTAATCATATTCAATATAATTTAGTACTTCAGAATAATATTCAAATTATGAAATGGGAAAAATATTGTTATTTAAAAGATAAAAAGATTGTAATGTTCCTTTAATTGTGCCATTAATCACTAAATGTATTGTTCCTTTTTCATAATCTCTTTCAACATATAATGATTTTTTGTAAAATTTAGGCCTGAATTTCCATGGATTTTTTTTTTAAAGTTCACAGTTATTCCTTCAAGAAACAGGCTATATTTCATTGCCCCAGTAACCCCAGAACAATAGTAATAGAAATAAACATTTAAGTAAGTAATTATTCTCTTTGAATTGATTTATCTGTGCTACTTAAGTGGATTTTAATGACAATATTGGACTAACCCTATATGATAGCATCTTCTGCTTTTATACAGTTCACATTTGCTATTCCATTCTTACAAACATAAGAACAACCAGTTTAAAGTTTCATGAAATCTGTTCAATTTGATAATGTCAGCCCATCACATTTTAGTTAAGCCCACATCAAATCAAATGATGCATGTCACAGATGCACAAATATTATATACATGGGGAGCAGATTTCTAGCCATAAACACACAGAATCTTCTGTTTCATAACCTTAAACTGTACTCTTAAATTTTGAAGGTATGAAGAAATCAATGTAAAAATAATGCATAGCTCTCAAATAATCTATTAGCCAACTGACATGGAAATAATTTTTATAACTTTATTATATTCAAAAATTCCCTTTCTTTAAAGTAATTTGTTTAAGAAAAATGTAGTTATCACTCTACAAAACATAAATATCATTTCTATAGAAAAGACGTACTGAGATCTACGCACATCCTACTACCTTAACATTTCTTCCAAAATAAAACTAACCCATCCACGTTCTCAGGGTTAGTTCAAGGTAATTCTAAACCGTCATAAGCTGATAATCATTATACAGTTGAACCTCAACACCAGATAAGTGATTATGACAAAGCTGTCATTTTATGGAATTGATCAGAACCAATGTCATTCAAGAAAGAAGATTCTCCTTGTGGAAAAAAATATCTCTGGAATGAATTTTCCAAAATTTATTAAAGTTCCAGTATGAACTTTACATTACATTACGTAATTGTATTACATTTACATTACATAAATTACATTATGCATTTCTAATCTTTCTAACTATCTAGGGAAAATATGTAATATGTAGGAGACAGTTTAGAAATATTTATTTAACTCACTCGATTCAGACAATTCTTTCCCTGTGTTTTGACTTCAGTCAGTATCACTTTTAGTTTGATGAAGGATATTTTACTTTACCATTTGGGTAACAACTATCTTAGCATGGGTTCCCCTAAAAGCCGATCCCTAGATGGAGCTGTAAGCACAAGTTGTTCATTTGTGAGTTAAAAGAAATGCCACAGGGCTACTTATCAGTAACAAAGGTGCATTAATAGACATGCTTTTATTGGACAATGTGAATGTTACTTTTTTGCATTATTATTATTGTTCTTGTTTTTGCTCAATAAAAAAAAGAAAGGTGCATTATCAAAGTGGTCGGTACCAAGGGCCACTGGAACTAATGCCACTCTTGAACCAGATTGAAACAGGTGCCTTAGAGCTACCCCACTGGAGAGCAGTGCAGTTGGGACACCTATGCTACCTTGGCCTTAGGACGTTTTAAATGAGGGCTGTTCCTACATGGGCTTAATTGTCTGTCTTTCCCGACTGTCATGAGAGTATCAAAGTCACCTTCACTGACCACAGAGCCCTCAGGA
The DNA here is from genome assembly GCA_963573935.1 of Arctocebus calabarensis. Classification (NCBI taxonomy): domain Eukaryota; kingdom Metazoa; phylum Chordata; class Mammalia; order Primates; family Lorisidae; genus Arctocebus; species Arctocebus calabarensis. Next base: position 29,482 of record CAUYON010034859.1, read on the forward strand.
GAAGAAGGGCAGGTATTGCCTGCCTCTCAGCAGTTAGGCAGTGGTGCTCAGGTGGTCATATCAAGTAGCGTCTGCCAAAATGGCATCCATTGTTCAAATACATATTTTTAAAATATTAAATACACATCTTAAAATATGTATATCAAAAGATTTCTCTTCTAAAGACTAGAGTGGGGTTTTTTAATGTTCTTACATTTTGATGGAACCATTTTCTTCATGCTTCAGTTAACTACTGTTTACTCCAAAAATCTTCTTCAGAACACATTTTTTTCCCCTATGTCCTCCCTGAAGCCAAAGGATATCAGTGCAGATCAATATGGCTCATCTGTCTCTCCCACAGGGCTAACCCTGGACTGCTGTCCAAGCCAAGGCAGGCTCTAATCCAAGAGCCCCCTTCTTCTTCTGCTTCTCCCCGAACTCCATGCTTATTGACTTCTGAGAAAAATCTGTTTTTTTATTTGCTAAAGGTACAAACTGAGAGGCCACCTCCCACTCTGCAGCAAGCACATAAAATCACAAGCCACCCCGTCACTGTCATTCTGTGAAGTAGCAGTTCTATTAAATTGCATTATGTAAAAGTGGGTTTTGTACTACAGTTGTTTTATAGGAGGCTGGTTTATATCCTCAACTGTTTCATTGAAAATCCGGGCTGTGATGAGTCATCTATAAAACTGGCAGAATAAAACTTCGGGAGTGACTGTTGTAAAGTTCCTCCAAGGCTCATAAAACCAGGCTATGCACTTCAGTGGTTTTGATATTGCTCAAACATTTTATCACAAGAACTTGAATCATCATCAGTGCCACATTTTAATTCAATTTTTAAGGACTTTAATTTTAACTTTCTTTCCTTGTCCTGTGATCTAAAATATGGGAAAACTTGACCTATTGTTCTTCTCCATATTGAATCAGAGAATTACAATTAAATCTTCCACTATCATAGATGGGGGAGGTTAAAGGTTAGTGTTAGAAGAAGAATCTTGACACAGTTTGCAATTATATCAGAATAAGAGGTAGCAATTGCTGAATATAAGTACCATTTCAAAGTCATATTTACTTATGGCTTTGTTATTTGCAGTCATTGCCTCTGTTGACTTGGCCGCAATGCTGTGAAATAGTTACTATATTTATCCACATTTACTTAGGGAAACTCTCAGGGAAATTAAATAACTCATTGAGAATCAAGAGTCAAGCCCAAGTTTCTATACATAAATTATTAAATAGCATGTGTCCATGAGAAAGAATACATATAGACAAAATTAATATGGGGGGGCAGAAGAATCAGAGGAATGATTCTTTTCAACTCTAGGTTGAAAGTAAGATTGGGAAGAGGTCTGAGGAAATATTCTGTGGTGGTTAAGATGTTACGTCTTGTGAAAAGGGTGGAAATTACCTGAGATGTAAGGCCAAGACCTTTTTTTAACATGAACAAGAGTCATGTCTTTAGACCAGTGTTTTTCAACCTTTTTTATCTTATGGCACACTCGAACCTATGGTGAAACTTCCTCGGCACACTTCAATTGTGCTGATCAAGAAAAAAAGAAGTCAAAAAGGAATATACTTACAGTGCTTTGAACTTCTTTTGAAAATAATTTAATTAATGATCTTTAAAAATCTTTGCAAGTCACCTAAGATCCTCTCACCGCACACCGGTTGAAAATCACTGGTGTAGACGAATGAGCCACTAAAGGGTTATAGCTTAACAGGCACGTAGTTATATACTTTATACAGGTGTGCAAATTGGTCAGCGCTCATCCAATGGTAAGATTTAAGATCAGTGAGGTGAACAGAAGGCCAGTTACACCAGCTCATCCTCTGCAGGTGTGCTGACCCCAGGCCTCCCGTTAATGGGCGGCACGTGGATAGAAGCAGCCAGGTCCCTCCCCAGCCTGTATCCACCTGAGTGTGCAAGGGCTGAGCCTGTGATCCAGTCCAGCCAAGAAGAATTCTTCCCAGAGACTTTTAAAATGTAGACTAGGAGAGTCAAATACTTAGATAGTTAATTTCCCACCCCCACCCCCCCGGGGGGATAAGCCTGTAAGGACATGGATCCTCTTGCTGACAGTGAAGTCCTTTATTTTTTATTTATTTTCTTGCAGTTTTGGCTGGGCCTGGTTTAGAACTCTCCAACTCCGGCATATGGGGCCAGCACCCTACTCACAGAGCCACAGGCGCCGCCTGACGTCCTTTACTTTTTTTTTTTTTTAAATTGTATTGAATCATAATTGTGTACATTGGTGCAATCATAGGGCACAATGTGCTTCATATACATTCAGAAATATTTTGATCGTACTGTTATAGATAGCCTTCATGGCATTTTCTTCATCACTATATAAAGACATTGATACTCTACCTTTAATATGTTTCACCAGTACCCTGCTTTTACTTTTGAAGAAGGTCGTGTAACTCTTAAAAATGTGTTTAATGCGACTAAGGAGCCAAATAACATCAACTGTATTTAATTTTAGTTAATTTATATTTAAGTAGCCAGGCATGGGAGTGGCTAACACATGAGACAACGCAGGTTTAGGAGAAGGAGTCAGATACCTACATAGTGTAAGAAATGGGAAAAGAGAGGCCTGGCGCCATCGGAGCTCTCTCCAAGGACATCTCCGCCCTGCCGGCTCGCGATTTGAAGATGGAAGCTAATGAATCACACATTCCGCACCTCTGCAGGTGATTCTCCTGACTGTAAGTAAAGTAAAATGATCTTTATACGCTATTTGTGAAAAGAAACATTCAAAGGAGATGTGTGGGTTGGGAGAACACTTTACTATTACTAAGATTTCATTTCTCTAAGAAACGGATAATCAGTACATAGACACCAAAGACTAATGCTTATAAACCTTTCCACCTCTGTGAGAGTGGAAGATGGTGGAATGCACAAAGGTAACAATGGCAGCTTCAGGGCACCCGGAAAGGAGGAGGCTGAGGATGGGGAAGAAGATTCTTCACAAGTTTTCCGAGGATGGTGGGCGTTAACTTTCAGTGGTCTCAGGTGAATGAAAAGTGACTGGAGTCATAATGTTACATATTTATTTTTTTATTTTTTTATTTTTTGCAGTTTGGGGCCAGGGCTGGGTTTGAACCCACTACCTGTAGCATATGGGGCTGGCGCCTTACTCCTTTGAGCCACAGGCACCACCCTGTTACATAATTAATAAAGTGATTTTTTTTTCGGCACTCTTGAATTACTTAAAGGAGCTTTTCTAAGAATGTTTTAACATACTGTGGCATCCAATAACATCACAGTCAATGATGTGGTATTTGCTAATGTATTTCCCAATGCTGGCTGATAGCATCAGCTTTATAGACTGGCCTAATATTTTTACAACAGAAGTTATAATAAGATCTGTACGCTCTAAAAATTATTGGTCGTAAAATTTTAGAGTTGGAAAAATCTTAAAGAACGTGTAGTATAGCCCCTGAATTTTTCAGATGAAGAAATACGAGCCCGAAAGACACAAGTTGATTTGCCCAAAGTGCCAGCGGCCAGACTGACGGCAGATCCCAGCCTCCTAATCGCCAAAGCCTGCTGTCAGTAACCTAATACCAGTGCATTCCACTAGTCTGGCTTTTGCTTCTTTAAATAGTATCTCATTGTCATTTATGAATTTTATAATTTTATAAGAATTGACAACTTTGTTAAGCCAAAATTTCATGTAATCTAATATTCACTTTGTGACTTAGATATCAAGCAACACTTATATACTATTATTAATCCTTGATGAAAGTCTGAAAAAATTAGAGATTCAACCTTACAACATACTAATTTCTAGTGAAATTTTGTGGTAAGATCCATTCATGAAAAATCATCTGGAAATTGTTTTCATTTGCCACCTCTGTTATTTCTTAAAGTATCATAGTTGCAGGAAGGGCATAAGCTTAGATTTGGTTAGTCCAGGCTAAGTCTCAGCCAAAGTATTTTCTAAAAGCTCAAACCTTTGTTTGTTCTTGCTATGAAGGCGTTATAATGTACAGGATATAGAAAGCATCTAGGATAAAGCTTGTGACAAAGAGTAAATAAACATATACTCAAATGTAATAGTTTTATATCCTGTTTTCACTTTTGAATTTCTATTCAATATTATCGATATTGTTATCAATATTAATGTTGTCAGCATCCACTTAGTACATAATTTTGTTATTTAGAAATAAAAACATACTTAAAAGTTTAACAGTTTCTTAGTTTGAAGCATCTTTGAGTAGACATTGTTATTAGAACGCATTTGATTTTATGTATCATTAGAGAAGTATTTTTAAAGAATTTTTATTAGGTGAATTATCGCGGTTTGTATTGGATTATTCCATAGATCCAACAAACTTGGCCCTTAAAGGCCAATTAATTGGTGTGAGACCAAGGATGTTGATCAGGGGAATGTAGGGCAAGCTCAGCCTCACCTCTCACGTATCTGTGCACAGAATAACCTAGCGATGAAACCGTTCTGTTCTGCGGTTTTAGGGATGTATTATATGCTTGTGCTGTGGACTCCTCTGTAACATGCATGCTGTCTGGTAGACTTCAGTGGCAAGCGTGTTCACGGTTCCAGCATCATAGCAGAAGCAGCAGGATTTGGTGGTTGTGCAAGACTTCTAGAATATTCCCAGCTCACATCTCACCCAGTACCCTGCATCTCAAATTTATCAGGACTGCATGCAGTTGTTAGACGTGTTGGAGGTTCTGTTGCAGACTCACGCCTCCATCGTGGTACTTTCAGAACATTCTCGAATCTCAAATGCCACTTCCACACCATCTTGGGCTCACGGAACAACTCTGCTTCTACCATTTTCCTGAACTGTCCTGCCCGTGGAATGGTGACAGTGGCATTCATTTGATTAATGCCGTCTTTTGAGCAAATGTCTTTGTTTCCATAATTCTATTCAACTTTGAAAAGTAATGCATAGATAACTTCTCTTAAAATGCATATATATATTTTTGCCACAACCAGTATTTCATGCCAAGGAGTTTGGACTAGAAAGGAAATGAATGGTGCTAATAATGTGATGAATATCCTCAAATTCTGACCCAATTTGTAGTAGTTTAATTAGAAGGAGGAAGGCAGGAAAATGGGAGCAACAGTTTTCCTGGAAAGAGAGAGCGGTGAAGGGGTTGATGAAGAGACACCTGAGGGACAGGACATAAGGACCCGGTCACTAAGTCGGCTGAGGAGAGAAATGGGGCGGGCTCGGTATTATTCCTGAGTCTAGTCTGAGGGGCCGAGTGAGAAGGAGGAGTCTGATTTTCTTACTGGACCTCCAGAAGAAGCGCCCAGTACAGGGAGGGAACACAGCAATGCACCTTGGGCGACCTTGACTACAGACGAGCATGGAATAGTCCCTAGAATTTGTGTATAGAGCAGAAGAAAAAAGAGATCTATTCACATTTTTCCGAAACCTGCATCATTATCATTTTGTGGAGTGGTTCCAATGTCGTAAGCGCACATTTAAACATTTCAAAGGACAGTAACCAGATACCTTGCCCCTCTCAGGGGATTCTCCTCCCACTACATGGCAGTCCGGAACGCCAGCCGGCTGGGGTTTGAATTATTAGTTGTTTGGAAGATACAAATAGATGAAGAAGGGAAGGTTTCCCCAAAGCTAGATCTTCTCACCAAAGTCCCACAATGAGCCCTAAAACCAGACAAGACCAGAGTCCATAGAAGCTGCTCCTGCTGGGAGAACTTGAAATGGAAGCTCTAGAAAGCCTGACACAATTGCTTTGCACAGAGGAGAACAGCTAGTTCCGAAACTGTGAATGTGGGAATAAGATGCTGCATTTAAAAGCACACAGTTTTATTGAGTATAAACATTTGCTATTTTCCACTTAGAAACCACACCCTTAAAACATGCTGTCTATGCAGTTACAGCACACTGTATATACCCTCACGACATGAAAAATAAACTCTGCAATTTAAGTAAAAGATGCTAAATAAAACAGAAGATATTAAGAGTATCTTCTTACGAGGTGGAGGCAGGAACAGAGGGCAAATACACCTGCAAGGCATTCACGCTTTCCCGCTCCATTTTAGTCATTAAAATGCTTCTATGAGGGCGGCTCCTGTGGCTCAGCGAGCAGGGCGCCGGCCCCATATACTGAAGGTGGCGGGTTCAAGCCCAGCCTCGCCGAACTGCAAAACAAAAAAATAGCCAGGCACTGTGGCGGGCGCCTGTAGTCCCAGCTACTCGGGAGGCTGAGGCAAGAGAATCGCTTAAGCCCAAGAGCTGGAGGTTGCTGTGAGCAGTGTGACGCCACGGCACTCTACCCAGGG